>APFE031199604.1:0-16409 GCA_000404065.3 Pinus taeda
TGGAGTTGGAGCTGGAGTTTACAAACAAGGAGAAGAGGAGATCTTGCATTGGATTCTAGGTAACTCTTTCTTTCATACTCTAAAATTCTCTACAGAAATCATATTCCTTTTGTCTGTATTGTTTCCAGAAAAGGCCACTAGATTTAGGGAGTTTTCTTCTATCCACAAAAGGAAATTATGTTGAGGGACAAACTCTAGTCTATGCAAATGACTAGGTATCACATAGTGATAAGTTACTTGATAAAAATCACTGACATATGTGATCAAATTGCAGTAATGGAGGAAGGGGTGAATGATGTTGAGTTATTGAATGTGGCATTGAATGGTTTCCCAGTGATGTGGATCCATTCATATAATGAATTTGTGTTAGAGAGAACTATCACTCATTTTTTAGGATATGGGATGCCTAAATCTAGGAGGAGATGAGGGAGAAACCAAAGGCTAATCCCAACAACTAGGAAGAATGAGAGTTATTTGACATCATGGAAACATGGGACTTGATGTTGCATGTGGAGTTTGAAGCCAGTATGAAACATGTAACAAAGGGATTTGGGATAATTTCATTCAAACTTGATTAAGTAGGTGTGCTAAAAGTGAAGGAAAAACTATGCATGCTAAAACTTAGGAGAATTATTCTCTCATTTTTATGACAGAGAAGAAGGGGTTTGATGTAGCATTCTAGGATGGAAAAACATTGATTAGGCCAAAGGGATCTAACTTAGATGATCACCATGTCATTAGGGTTAGAGAGGGAAACATGTATAGGATAAAGTCATAACCTATTTGAGTAATGGAAATAAGTAAATAGTGGTGGAGAAAAAGGATTGGGAAGCTCCAAATATTGAGCAATTTAGAGGGTGCCATCCATTAGACTCAAGTGGGGAGGAGCGGTCAACATATCTTTCCAAGTATATCAAGAAGGTCTCTTGGTATGGTATGACCTTACATGATGTTTAATAGTAATAGGCTTCTAGGAACAATTCCAAAGGTACCGGATATTTAAGAATGATTCCAAACCGGATGGAAATGAAGGCTTATTGTTTAGAGGGAGTAGCCGCCAAATCCTCCCTCACCAAGAAGAAGTGTTGATATTTGTAGATTGGGTAGGTATTTATACATAATTTTAAGTATCAGAGGATGTAGAAATCACCCAAATTCTCCTGAGGACACTTTCTCAAGTATTGAGTAAGTTGTTTTTGTAACGTAGATAATTCTAACTTAGGAAAAGAACATAGTTAATTATGGTGTATTTTCAACTAAGGAGCTATAGGAAAACTAAACTATTTAACTTAGTGATCGTGTTTTCACTTCAACTATTGAATTTAAATGTAGAAGGATCTAGTCTCATCCATCCATCACTTTGGAGATTAGAGTTATGGATTTATCTCAATGAAAAGTTATACATTCAAGTCTAAGGAGATGAGAAAAGCAAACCACATAGTGACGCAATCCATTCTGAGAGAAATTTTCTCAAGTGAGGAGTGAGATACTCAAGTGTGTTGGGTTTGAGGAAGGTGCATGGGTACAACATTAGAGATCCAAATAATCCAAGTAGATTATAAACAAATCTAGGTCATGTTTTACTGGATAAGATACAATCTATTTTGTATTTGTAAATTTCTATGTTAGCCCATTATCTCAATTTAGAAGCCCAAGTAGGTATGTATTATTAATTTAATGAAGAATTGTTGGTTGGGAAGAATTTGTATGTGTCACATGTGATTGATATTGGTTGTGTATATGTGTTTCCACTTAATAATTGTGTTAAGAACCTAGTTGTATTTTATTAAATAGATAAATAATAATATGGTAACAACTAATTTTTGGTTGCAAGGTTCAAAATTTAACATCTCATTACAACATATGGTAACAACTAAACTATACCATAAGTCTAGTAAAGAATATGAGAAATTGATACGCTAATTTTCATCTGAAATATTAATATCAATAGACAATAGCTAACTTACAAGATTATTGAATATGTTTAGATGCTCTATAATTGAGTCTTTTTCCTTTATTCTCAAGTTATACAACTTTTTCCATAAGAATATTTTGCTCATCGGGGACTTATAAGGTTATAAAGTCCATAACTTTCTCCATAATGCCTTCTATGTATCTTATCCTAATATATTTATAATAATAAATCTAAGAAACAAAAATGAATTATGCTCTTTTATTCCTATCTAATATATTCTAGTCTTTTGTTGACATCCTCATCGATGCAATACCTATATCCATAGTGATTCAATGATCTTTGTCCAACATCATATATTTCAATTTGAACTTCAACAACTCCAAACTTTACCCCTTGAATTTATCAATCCATATCTTTGAAATACTCACAATTTCCTTCCACCACAAGAATTGATTTCATAGAACTCCCACTATAACAGGGCCTACCATAGGTCTCATTGGAATTTTAGTGTTGGCATTGATGTTAACAAGCTCTTGGTGTTGTTGCTCATATGCATGTGTGATGAGTTCTTGGTGTTGGATGTTTCGTAATGGTCTTGTTAGTTGGAATTGATTTCAAAATACCTATGACTAGTCTAAGTGGTGATGATGTTGTGGATGCTAAGGAGATGGATTCCAGTCATGTTGAGTTGGTTGGAGATGCTACTATTGCAGGAGGTTGGAGAGGTTCTCTTCGTGTTGCATATGTCTCTACATGTCTTAGATACACTGGATTTGTTGCTACATGTGTGATATGTAATTTCTTGTGTTGGAGGTGCTTCTACAAGTGATGGAGGAATTTGTATGCCTTGATGTTTCTACTGCAAGAGTTGGTGATGCTACTACATGTATTGGAAATGTTTCTATAGGTGTTAGATGTGTTACGTTTGCTTCTTGACGACTTGGAGGTGTTGGTATTGGTGTTTAGATTTGAAGAATAGGTCTTGCATTTCCCTAAATTGTTCTTGGCCTATTTCATCATTTGCAGGCCTACTGCAAAGGCTTGGATGAATGTTCACATGCTGGAGAAGATGATAGAAAATATGGAAGAGTTTTAGAGCTAAGAGGTTGATGATTTTACTGAGCTTTAGCCCTAGTCACATGCACATAGGCCTATCAGAGAAGTTGGAATGCCCCAGTCGCATGGAGGCCAACTCAAGGGAGCGTTAATTGCCCCAATCAACTTCAGAGTGTGTCAAGGGTGTGGATGGAAGATTTCCTGATATTTAATCTACATTTCTTGTGTTGTTGAGATAATTTTTGGTTTATGAAGACATACTTGATTGGAACTTTGTTATTTATGGTCTAGAAGTTGATCAAAGTTGAAAACATCAAAAGGAAAGTGGAGTTAGTGGCTTGATAGAGCAAATGAGTAGAATACGGATCTAATATATGATATGAAAAGACTTGTGATGAATAGTAGTTCTGAGTAATTATTCAATTGAGCACTTGAGTTCATCTACATATTAGAGAAAGCTCATTGTGAGTTGATTTCTTGTCTAGTTGATTTGTGTAAGTTTTCTTGTGGAGAAGAGTCTGTAAGATGCATGTTTCTCTAGTGCAGAATTTATAAAGTAGTTTGTAAATGTAGCAATAGTTCACTGAACTTTATTTCATCCATTACATTATGTAGTGAGCGGGGTGTTGATGAGTGATTTGGAGTAATGTTTTTTAGGAGATTGTGTTGGAGCTTGTGTGGAGTTTTTTATTGCAGCTTGTGCTACAAATTGGCTATTTGATTGAGCTTTAATGTTATGTTATTGTAGTGCTCATGTTGAGCAAGATTTAAGAGTCTGGTTTGAAAATATTTGAAATAAGGCTCACATGGATGAAGTGAAGGCGTGCAGACTTTGAGTATATAGTGATTGGGGGATTCAGTAGATGGAAAAGTTGACTTTGTCTAATAGTGGTTCGATAGCTTGACAGAAACTGAGTGAGGTTCATTATTCATGATATTAGTAGTAGATCAGAGTCTATAGAGTTGTTATTAGCTCGAGATTAATGGGCTGAGGATCATTGATCGTGGTGTCCTTTAACGAATTATAGTCCATAGATTCGATAGAGAAACAATTACTTGTCTCATGGTGTCAGCATATTATGAAACAAGTCCAGCCTTTTAGCTCATCAAAGTGAGTTGATCCATGTATAATTTTCTAAATAATAGATGAAATAATTTCATAGGGCAACAACAATAGGGTGGTGCTTTTCCCGGGATGGGTTTTCCAATAGAAACACTTGTGTCCATTGTGTGATTGCTTTCATGGTTTCTGATTTATGTTTGGTGCAATAATCTCTAATTATGTATTCCAGTTTATGCATGTCAAATATTAAATAATCGGATAAAACATTTTTAAGTGCTCACACTACTGATTCACCCTCACTCGTAGTAGTGATCAAGTTTCCCATAGGTCCAATCAAAACCCCTTAGACATAAAAGAGTTCCCTTGAATCCAAAATCACTTTAATACCAAATGTAGGTTTTAAACACATACAATTAATTTATGCAAAAATATTCTTCATTAAATAGAAAATATGGAATGAAAAACAAACATATAAACACATACATTTAACCCTAGAAGCTCAAACTAAGAAACTATGAAGATTTTTTAGTACATTAATATTTATAGTATTACAATATAATAAATATAGAAGATAAAATCCTAAACCACCATTTCATTTAATATGGATTAGAATTCAATTGTATTTCCTTAATTGAAACCATAAAACAATGGGATAAACCACTATGCACACACAAAATCACTTAAAGTGGAAACTGTGTGATGAAAGACACCAAAAATCGATGCAAAAAAATGCCATTTTTGTTTCGAGGGGTGCTTCTCCCGAGCTCCTGTGTAAGCATGCTTCCTCCCTCATGTGACCCCTCGTTGCACTTGTATCAACACATAGTGAATGTAGGTAGTCTAGCAAAGAATATAACACATACCCATCAAAAGAAACAATATTGATGCGAGAATTTGAAACTGTATTTTGTTGGGGTAATCAAATACCACTAAGGAATCTCACCATTATGATGATGCAAACGATAATCTTATTTTTCCTCGATGTAATTTTCCTTGAACATTCAAAGAATGAAAAAATTATTGAGTGGCAGCATGGTCATCTGGATAGATTCACTTAGACAAAGACATACCATTATTTTGATTATGAGATTCCACATCTTGAAGGGGGATTACTATATTTTATAAATATATTGGATAACATTTTGAAACAACATATCCCCCTTATGAATATTCAATGAATTCATCACATCAAGAAAATCGATTCGATGATATGACTAAGAGGTTTGGAAGGTTGATTTTGGAAGTAAATGTAGCACCATCTCAATCATTGGAGCAACATAGTAAATTGGGTCATAAAGGTCCACCAAAATGTCTGATCAAAACACTCAAAAGTGTTAATATCATTGAGGTTAGAAACAAATAAGTCATAGCCTCCAATAGATAATATCGAGGTCGTCTATATAATTTTGATTCAAATGATGTAGATGATAAGGATGTTTCATATGATTGTGAATTGAAGTTATCTACTAATTTTAAACTAACTTTAAAAATTTGCTTCACATGATGAGTGGAAAAAATAAATGCACAAGTATGATTCTCTCATAAAAAATGCGACGTGGAATTTTATGGAACGTATATTTGAACCCAATTGAATTGGATGCAAGTGGGTCAATAAGAACAGTTATAAAATAAACAGTTCACTTAAGAAAATTAATGCAACAGTCATGGAATAGAATTTTCAAAAGACATGAGGTGTTGATTATGAGACATTTCCCCCAATAGTAAAATGGGCCACCATTTATACTCTCTTTTCCTTGGCAGCATAGAATGGATAGAAATTTCATCAAATGAATGTGAAGACTACTTTATTGAATGTATATTTGAAAGAGAATGTCTTCATGTCTGAATTGAAAGATTCTTCAAAAGCGATGAAAATAAAAAGTATGTATACTCATCGAATCCTTATATGGCTTGAAACAAACATTGTGAGCCTCATATGAAAAAATAATTATCTTATGAAATTAAATTTCATGAACTTTAAACTCGATGATGCAACTCTATCTGTCAAGAAAGTTTGAAAAACTACTATATACCTTGTCATGTATTTAGATGATTTTTTGATGATAGGGAAACATGAAAGCCATATTGCATCCATAAAGAAAGAGATGAAGAAAGGGTTTTAGATGAAAAATGTTGGAGATATTCACTATTACCTGGGATTGAAGTGACTCAACATCCAAAATACATATTTGCCACCAAAGAAATACATTGGAGAATTGTTGAACAAGTTTAGCATGGTTAACTCAATGACTATTATGTTTGAGTCAACCTTGTACATTTCACATTTAACGCCAACAAACTTAATGAGATTTAATTTCTTGAGACCTCATTAAACTTTAGCATAAGAAAATATACCTATTAAACTAGCCATTAAGACTCCCAAATTTCCCTAAACTAACTACAACCCATAACTCACCATCTTATAGAATCACTAAAGTGATAAATATATCAAACATATAAATAAAATGAATAGAGAAAAATCACACTTGTAGCCAGAGAGAAAAATGAACTTTGTGTTCAGTAAATAAAAACATGTCTTCTTGAGGGAACGGGGAAAGATGGTATTTACTTTTTTTTGATTAATTTATTTTTAATGTTAAAAGTACTTTAACATAATTTATTCGTGCAAAGTAAATCCAAATCATAAAAGAATTAACATAAAATTTGAAATATACAAATATTATTTTGTGTGATGTAAATCCAAATCATAAAAGAATTTACATAAGATTTTAATTATACAAATACCTTTTTTTAATGATCATTTAAAAAAAAAACATTATATTTACTTTTAAATTTGTCAATTTTATTTTTAATAAATAATATAGTGAAAATAAATTAATTAAATTTTATAAGTTCAACCTCATCATTTCCTAATGAAATCATTTTACAAATCAATGTGTGTAGTTCCCTCATCTTTTGCTTATCTAATTATTCAAATAGTATATCCATAAGTAGTTCCCTCATCTTTTTCTTATCTAATGAATTCAAATAGTATATTAATAAGTTTAGTAATCTTTATCTTCTACATATATAATAAAAAAAACATTTTACATTTGGGAAAAAAATTATACTACAATATTCACATAAGATATATCAAATTCAAAATATTATAAATATGAACTTCCAAATTGTTATTATGGTAGGATAAAATACAATTTGTTCTTTTTTAATAATCACTAATTTTTAAACACTTATAAAAAAATTTGTAACAACAATGCCTCTTTTATATATTTATGAGAATATTATTTAAAACATTTCTTTGAGTATGTTTTATCAAATTTAATATTAATATTAAATATCTAATTTTTGTTTGTTTGTTAAGTAATGTGAGTCCTGAGGTAATTGGCACGCTTAACCTATAGCTTGAATAGTTTCAAACTAAGTGTTGGAAAATCTATTAGGGAAACATTTGATTAACTTTTCCTTGACATTTATTTGTGATATCATATTCTTTTTGTTCTTGATTATTTTAATGTTTTTTATCATCAAATAAATTCCAAAACAATAAAGATCACACCCATACAAAAAAGAACACAGGATATAGGCTCCAAGTAAAGGCAAAACCCGTCCAAGTGGAAAAGCTGTAAAGAATACCACCAAGAACCAAGCCAACCAACCTTCCTCCTTCTTTAATGCAAGGAAAGAAGGATATCCTTTACATCTCATCAACAAATTCTATAGCTTCTTCTTGAATTTTTTGGACCTGTTGCATTATAAGAAACCTAGCCCTCTTGCACATGTGAGATACTATAAAGGTAATACATATTTATGAACATAATAGACATTGAATCCTTCTTTGCTAGGCTCTTCTAGCCTTCCTAAGTCTTTCACATGTCTCATTCAATTTCGGTTCAAATCCAAAAGATGATTCCTTGTTCTCTTTAAATGAGGTTGACTTGTAAACCATAGGAGACCTAATGACAAATATTTTTATCATGAAAGCAATGATTTAATAAAATAATTATTTATTTTTTCTTGCATCATTTTCTTTCTCCATTTTATAGATACATGAGTCAAATAATAATTGTGAAGACCAAAACTAGTTACATTTCCCAACAATCCCTCTTCACTAGGGAGGTATTCATAATTTTCCAACTGGTACAAGGACACTACTCCCTTTGAAAAGTTCTCATAAGAAGATTTGGATTGGTAAGTCACCTGTAAGTACCGATATTATAATCAACTAACATTGTTTATGAGGCCTAACTAGACAAGCTCAACTTCATTTGAGAGAATTATGTTGGCAGGCTTTACGTGTGATACTCATTAGCTCTAAGGCACATACGCCATCGAGATGTTCACTGGGTATGTCCTTTCAAGAATATTCTTATCTTGGATTTCCAAATGTGAATCCTTAAAGAATATTGGTTATGTTTGACCACTCTTATCTTGGACACTTTCTGTATCCTCAAAGGGTGTCGGTCCCTTTCATTTCCTGGATGTTCTATCCTCAAGGAAATTATTGATGCTTATTCAATCCTCCACCATTCTCTCTCCAAGGCCTTCACTTAGACTTATGGTGATTAGTCTTGGTCAAGTGAATGACACATGAATAATCAAATGCTTATGTGATGTCCGACATCACTCCCTCTCTCCCAGAGAGGACATCCTTGTTCTCCTTTTAATCAGAGAATATATCCATGCTCCTATTCAAGGAGACTCCTTTACTCCCTCTCAAATCTAGAGGATATTCTTGACATCCTTTACTACTTGAGAAGTCATAGAATTGTTCCATCTTTCTTTCATCAGAGTATTAGCTACTTGATCTTGATAGCTAAATAGCTCCCACTTTCCTCTGCATCTCATTATGTCAAGCTTGCTTCCCTTTTGGGTATCCTGGAGCCATACTCTTCCTTAATCTACAAAGGTTCCAAGTCATCAATCTTGAACACCACTTTCATCTTGTCATCATCACTAAAGGCATTATATTGAGCCTTTCTAAACTTGAAGTTGATTATAGCTTCCTCGTGAAAGTGATCTTCTTTGACCTCTAGGTTATATTCTTGCACTGCTACCTTTCAATCCCAAGATGAGTACATCTTTTATAGTTTCTAGGTATCAAATATTAAGCTTCCATTAACATTCTCCATACTATTGAACTTCCCTTAACTGTCATCATGTATTCATGCAACATCTTTCCAAGTAGCAAAATAATATGTTAACTAGGTAACCAAAAAAAATATTAACATCAAACTTACCTCATCATAAACATCGTCATGGTCCATCTCCACTCAAATATTCCTTCGTGCATCATAGTGCCCATGGATCGACCTTGATTAGAAAGTTACCATATTCTTTTGGAGATTGCAATAGATGTTGATCATTAATAAATATACTCTAGCGAGAAAGTATTAGCATTTTATCCATTCTAGAGTAAGTAAAATTTATCATCGTAGGCATCATAACCAAATGAAACACACACTATGCATATGACCAATCTTTCTTATAGTATTATATGAATCCTACCCAAAGGTTACTTTAAACATTCATTCTTAATCTTTCACAAAATCATCTAGTTATTTGCATCCTATAATGAGCTTGCAACTTGACCAAATGCATTCCTTCATCCTTTCCAAAGTATTGTTTCTAGAAAATATGGAATATATACTAATCCTTGTCATAATGTTTTTTTCCAAGAACCTCCATAATGATGGTTCTTATAGGATATTGAGAATCCACCTTACAAAAATGTCTTCCTCTAACATAATGTTAAACAATTAATGGATGAACACTTATGTAGAATGGTTCTGACGATTTTCATTCTTAGAGGAATAGATGATTTATTTCAAGAAATTTAAACAAGTAGACTTTAAATATGATACTATCACATGCTTCCATTTATGATACCATACTTAGTCAAGCTTCTTATACAAGATACAATGATGCATGCTTACTCCTTTGAACTTGTTAGCATCAATTCCTTTAAGGTTCTTACAGTTCCCTACTTCAATCATGCTCGTCATCTCCAAGGAGTCATCATCAAGTACGATAATTTATTTTCTTTCTTCCTCCTTCTCATATTCCTTTTCCTTGCAATTTTTAATATCAAGTACAACCAAGAAAAATGTACAAATACAAGAGCATGACATTTATTTTGTCAATCTAAGGTTTCCATGGTTTTCTCAGAGAGTAGAATTCTAGGGTTCTCAAGTACAAACCTTAAATTCCTTGATATTTCCCTTAGAAACATCAACCCTAGGGTTTTTATGTCGTATCCTAAATTTCATGAAATTCCACCCTCGCTAGGTTTTACCAAGTCTTATATTCTTTTTGCAAAACCTAGATGTCAAAAGCTATGGTTTCTATGAGGCGAAAAACTGATTAGGGTTAGGGTTTTTCACTTAACTAAGGATTTCCTATCCAAGACATATCTAGATTTCTAGAATTCCTATAAAAAAAAATATTCAAAACATGCAACATAAACCCTAATGCATTCAAGAGCCTTTATCCATAAAACAAAGATAAATAGCTTACAAACTATTATGCGTACCTTTTGAAGTATAATTAATAGTTAGGGAAAACTTGTTTCCCATATCATCCCTACATCTATGGCCAAACCTCCTTCATAAATTAGTGACCTCCTTCTCTCTAAAAGCCTATCCAACTTGCTACACTAGAAGACACTTCCAACACCTTTTTAGGCCTATTTTACCCTCCCAATAGTTACCACAGGAGATCAGCCTTGTCTTCATAGATATTTGTACCTCTCAGATTGATTCTTTGAGAAATTTTCTGTCAATGTTATCATAGATCTACCCAAAATAACCCTTTTCAATAGATGAGATGACTACTTCTATAATCACCTCAGAACCCACAAACTTCTTGCATGGATATTTGGACTAGTTCTAGAGGTTCATCCTCAATGTAACAACTTTTGAAAACCGAGCTAGGATCCTTCTGCCAACCTCGAAATTTCATTTTATCACTTATTCACCTTGGAAGGCAGGTAACACGCTTCTTTTAAGTATTCAAACCAACTTTGATCTGAGAATGATACACTAAGGATTTTGTTCTCCTATTAGGGAACCTATACCTTCTATAGGTCTACCCTAATTTTGCCATATTACATCTCCAAAATCAAGAAAAATCCTCCTAATTTATCCTTTTTTTCTGTGTTATACTCTGGGAACTCTTGACCTAAGACGAGTCTCTTTTTGTGTAGCTCAGACCTCTTGAAATGAGCTTATGCATCCCTTCTATATACCTCAATAATTTTAGATTCCAATCTGAGCATTGCGACCTTCTCACCAATTGTTGCAATAAAAAATTAGTATGCAAACCAGGTCTCAGATGCTCATGAAATAGTTTAAAAGAATACAACCTTATTATTTCAAGTTTTTCTTCATATAAAGGTGCCGAGATTAACCCTTTAAAAGTCAATTGTTCTCCTCTTTGTATAGTGCAAATCAAAAACCTCAAAAACACGCTAAGATATATTTCTACCTTAATTTATTTTCCTCCTCTAATATGCAATTGTTTCAGATTGTATTCTCTAATGATGTATGTACTTATGGTGGTTTGTTTGGCCTTCAAGGCATTCACAAAAAAACTCTTATTTTTGGCTTTTGGAGCATTGCAAAAACTCTTGTTGTGATCTTCTAGTTTCCCATCTCGACCTTAGCTCTGAAACCATGTTGGAAAATCCATTAGCGCAACATTTAATTCGATTTTCCTTACATTAAATTTAGTTGTGATATTACATTCTTATTGTTCTTGATTATGTTTATGTTTTTATCATAAATGACAAAAAAATAAAAATCACAACCATACAAAAATGAACATAAGATATAGGCTCCAAACTAGGGAAACCCATAAAGAACTTCTCTTCTTATAGAATCAACTTCAAAGGAGACTTCCAAGACAAAATCTTAGACCAAGGCTGCCACCAAGAACCAAGCCAACTAACCTTCGTCCTTCTATAATGCAATTGAAGAAGAATAACCTTTACATCTCATCTTAAAAAGTCTCCAAAACTTTCCTGAAGTTTTTAGACATGTTGCATGACCATAAACCTAGCAATCTTACATGTGTGAGTTGCTACAGAGATAATATAGATTTTTTAACATAATAGAGCTTGACTCATTCTTCGCTAGGCTCTTCTTGCCTTCTTAAGACTCTCACATGTATCCTTGTTAGGGTCTAACCCTAACCCATTTATTTATGTAATAATCCCAAGGGGCCTCATCATAGTCATAGTTAGTTATTTGATTCAATAAAACCCATAAGTAATTATTCGCATTAATAATAATTGTAAGTGGTTGACCCACATTGTAGAAAAGGGACCACAATTAGTTAAAAACGGTCCATAGTTAATAAATAAAGTGGTTAAACCATATTATGCAAGTGACCATGAGTAATTAGGGTTTTGGATGTCATCAAGCTACAAAAGGTCTTATATAACATGGGAAGAATCATCGATTTTTATTGTAATTGAGCTATGCTCTGTTGGAGGTTTCCCCCTCGAAGAGGCAAGTGAAAATTGTATTATTCTTATGAATAATAAAATATCTTTGTAGCTTGTCTCAATTCACATGATATTTATGTGTTTTGGAAATATTGTTTCATATTTCTAGCATTCTATTATTCTCATAGGTCAACTGCATAAGAAGTGTTATTAGATCACTTTCCAGTGCCAATTTTATCTCCAATTTTGGCATTTTTTCTTTTTCGTTTTAGGCTAGAGACGTGTTCCGACATATTTAAAACACAAGATTTGTTGTTGATCACATAAACTGGTATATTTGGGGAGGCATGCACTTCGGAACTATAATAGGTTGTCATGCTTATTGGACTACCTTGTAACCCCTTTGCTTACCACTTCAAGTAGTAGTGCATTAGACAAAACCACACAAGAACTAGAACCATGTACGAATTGCACTTTCACATACCCTTGGGTATATCATAAGCCCTCCTGGGATAACCTGAAACCTAATATTAGATAATCCATTGACCATATTTCTACCACAATACACTGAGTATAACACTTACGGATATTAATTTCATGTATAGAAGGGTAGTCAGGTAATACAACTAAAGTTACAGTCACTCCTCCTTAGTTGGTGCACTAAAATATTGGGGCATGTACTACTATTGGACCCCTATGTATATTGTGATATGTAGCATATGAAAATCCTATGTGTCCATAGTTCCTTCAATTATATGAAGATCAAGCCCCCCACTTTTTGTCCAGCTTAGATCCAACAACTAGGGTTTGACCATTGCTATACATGTGAGATATAGAAATTGTGGTTTTGTCACTGTCGTACATATTAGATTCAACAGTTTGGGTTTTCACAATGGAGATTAAAATCTTTGTGTAGTGAGGGTTTTAGTCACTTTAGTATCGAGACTTTGGGGTTTCTACTACTATAATCCATCCCCCATTTTTGTAGGATTTTGGCCGTATCAAGAATTTTGGATTTCGGTCAGTGTAGTATTGATCAACTAGGAGTAAAACTCCTTTCAGAGTAAAATAATTTTTTGGGCTCATCATGGGACACTTGCAAGAGACCTAGCCCATAAAATTCAAGATGATTAGTTAATTGCAGTGCTACCATTCACCTATAAGTCCCGTAATTTTCATGCGCTCCCAATTTTTTCCCGACACAACTTAAAGTGAGCCACATCACTAGAATTCTGAGCTTGCCCTCTATCCAACCATACTACTCTTAAGTAATTTCAAAATGTGACCAGGGATAGTGTATGGACAATACCAAGTCTCAAGTTACAGATGTAGAGAAGGTCAAAGCCCTCGAGAAAAAAATAATTGACTTCGAGACATCCTTTAATGAATAAATCACAATAGTAGTACTATAATACTTGAGGACATCTCACTAATCCAAGAGGGGATAACACAATTTTGATTCCCACGTAGAAGGACAATCCAACCATAACATTCATTTCCATGGAGGTCACCATTATTCCAGCCACTAGACACCCAAGCTAGACATGTACAAATTTGATGCCTCTAACTTGACAGTATGGGTGGCACAAATGGAACAATATTTCGACCATAGTAATATCTGGGATGATGACACAAAAATACATGTGGGAGATATTTAATTGGACCAAGAGAGATGGAAATGGTGGTAGTGGCATCAAAAATGCTATCTAGGGAGGCAAATTTGGAACATGTTCTGAAAAGCCATTTGGGACTGCTTTGATTGGGAATCTTACTTTCTATTTCATCTCACTAAGCTTAGGAAAAAGGGTACAGTACGTGACCACATTGCAACCTTTGAACAATTGCGCATCGAGATGGAAGGACTAACATATGCCTTTTACTTGGAATGTTTCATCAGTGGTCTAAAGAAACCCATCCAAGCCCATGTCTGAAAGCATCACCCAACTACCTGGTTGGAAGCATACAAAAAGGCCTTAGATGTAGAATTCACTTTAAATTCCCATTCTAATCCTCTAAATTTCATTACATGGGCACGTCCCACCCCGACTATGAGCCCCACCTAGACAGTTTAGGTAAAAAAGTTGTTCCTGAAATAAATGGCTCAAAGAAGGAAATAAGGACTCTAATACTACTGTGATGACAAATACTCCCTAGGACATAAATGGAAGAAACCAAATTCTTTCAAATTGACAATATTGAAAGCAAATTTTCCGATGAAGCTACATCCATTGAAGTTCCTGAGGAGGAAGAGGGTGAAACTCAAACAACCTTGGACATTGATGCTGCAAATATGCCAAATGAGCCATTTATCTCACTCCATGCCCTGACCAACATTTCTTCTCCTCAAACTCTCAAAATTCGAGGTTTTATTAAACATCAACTAGTAGTGGTGTTGATTGATAGTGTTAGCACACATAACTTTGTCTATAAGAGAGTAGTAGAAGTCATTCACTGTTTTGTTAGGTCGGTATCTAATTTCCAAGGATTTATCACTGATGGGGGGGCCATGAAATGTGAATAATTCTATGAAAATATTAAGCTTCAGATGGGGCATTATCACCTCAAAACCCAAATTTTTTCCATTGAAATGGGTGGTTCTGACATTGTCCTTGGTGCTATATGGCTTCGCACATTGGTCCCTATCATAACGGAATTCCATGAGTTATATGTGAGATTTAAGTAGAACGACCACACTTATACACTAGAGGGACTCTAGGCAGGTGTTCCTACTATCATTAGCTCGCTTTGAATGGAGAAGATTTTAAAAACAGGTTTTCATGGGATAGTAACAAAATTTAATGCCATCCATGTCGTTGAATCCACTCCTAAAATTCATTCGATATGCAGCAAGTATTAGATCACCACCAGTGTGTCTTTTACAAACCTAAGGAACTCCCACCCACTAGAGGTGAACATGATCATAACATCCCTTTTCTCCTATGTACCCAACCGCCAAATGTCTGCCCCTATCGATATCTCTTTGTACAAAAGAATAAAATTGAAAAACTCATCAAGGAATTCCTCGAAGGTAGTGTTATTCGTTCCAACATCAGCCATTATCCATCTCAACTGGTCATGATTTTAAAGAAAGATGGTGAATAACGCACGTGTCCAAAGTTTAGGGCCCTCAACAAGCTCACTATCAAGGACAAATTTCCTATTTCAGTAGTTGATGATCTTCTTGATGAATTGCACGGTGCCAAATGTTTTACCAAGTTGAACCTATGATTAGGCTATCACCAAATATAGATGAAGGAAGTGACATTCCCAAGACAACTTTCCAAACTCATGAAGGACATTATGAATTTATGGTCATGCCATTTGATATCTATACTACCCCATCCAGTTTTCAGAGCCTCATGAACCACTTTCTGAAATCATATATTAGAAAATTTGTCTTGTTATTTTTTCAAGACATTCTCATCTACCACATAACATGGGACACAGACCTTCAGCATGTTGACCAAGTATATCAATTGCTCCAAGATCACAAATTATTTGTCAAATTATACAAGTGTTCCTTTGGCAGGGAAGAAATAGAGCATTTGGGTCAGATTGTGAACTGTGAAGGAGTGAGGGCTAGTTCGAAAAATATTTAGGAAATGCAAGATTGGCCCCAACCAAAAACCTTGAAGAATTTGAGGAGATTCTTGCTAATTAGAGAAAATTTGATTTTAAATAATTAACATTGAATTTCCATGTCATACTATCTAAGCCAATCAAAATCCTTTAAAATTCAAAAGAGATACATGTGTGAATAGGAACTGACAATTTTTTTAATAATATAAGTTACCTAATTTATGTGTGAACAGTGCCTAAGTGGCCGAAAACTATATTAAATATTAAAAGTAAAATTAATATCTTATTCTATCAAATTTATAATATTGAGAATATTTTTAATGAAGGGTAAAATATGGGTTGAGTGTGTTTTTAATGACATGTAACTAATTTAAATTTTAAATTTACTTTTT
>APFE031199611.1:0-34068 GCA_000404065.3 Pinus taeda
TTATTTATACAAATTTGAGGACCCAACAGTCCTCCTAAAAGTTAGGGACTCGGCTGCCCAAGACTTGTAGTTAACAGTAGTCCAACTTGACTTGCTTGGCTGCCCTTGTGCTCATTGATTTGGTGGCCTTTGAAATCCGAGCTGATGGTGGAGAATTCGAGGTAAGGACCCATAAATGAGGGGGACACCTTCCTACAAATCCTCTAGCTTGTTCTCCCACGAATTTGGCTACCAAGTGCTCACTAAGACCTTCAATTTTGTCTCCAAGTTGACCAACAAGGCTACACAAAGCACCCATTCGACTTGTTGGCATAATGACTAACCAAATTCACTCTATTAACATAAAAATAATCAAAAACATGCAATAAACAAATGAGAATGGCGGACTAAGCCAAATTAGGAAGTTGAATGAGCCCAAATAATTGCACATTTTTGGGGCTCATCAGTTTTGTTAGCATAAATGGATTGTGGCAGGATAGTCATGAGAAAGATAACAGAAAGATAAAGTAAATGTATTTGAGGCATCAAATGCCTTGGCTATGTTGGGAATTGTTATTCTTAATGTTGTGCATGTTGTGCATGGATAAAGGAATCTGTTTTAACCTTAACCCTATTATATCTGGTAATTATGTTTTGATTATGACTATGATGATGTCTATATATGTATATATGTATGTATATATGTTGTTCTCTGATAGGGTCATTAAGGATCATGATTGCTTTATGCTGATTTGTAAATATATATATATGCCTGTATGAATGTCAATATTGGGTTGGGTCATGAGAGATAGTTTTTATGGAGGGATGATAGTTTATATAGATGAATGGCATGAGGAAATTCTTGGTTTATGAGAAATGAAGTGAGAAGAGTAGCCATAAAAGGTATATGATATTATTTTCATATGGATCTGAACTGATATTATATTCTTGTACCATACTTATGTTATGTTATGGTAGGTCATGCTGAGGGACATGTTAGTCAAATGGAAGAACTGTTATATACGGCATGTTCGAACAAGTGTGAATAGCGGAAAGACAATGAACGTAATGTTTCTTTGTATAGATAATGTGGTTTTGGATATGCAGTGCTACTATTTTATATATGGTCTTATGTGCATATTGCATGTGCATTGCTGGGTATAAATGGTGTTGTGTACATGATGGATATGTCGTGATGTGTACATATGGTTCTTCATGCATGTTGGATATGCATTGATGTGTACATATGGTGTGGTGTTCATGTTGTACATATGGTTCTATGTACATCTGGTGTTGTGTGCATCTCATGCCATGTACATGTTATACATGATATGTACATGTGGTTTTGTGTGCATGTCATGTCATGTACATGTTATACATGTGGTGTTGTATGTAGGTCGTGTTGTGTGAAGGTAGAGCATGTGGTTTTATGAACATGTGGTGTTGTATAGACATTATGGAGGTGGTCTAATGTACATGTGGTATTATGTAGATGTTGTGCGGGTGGTTTTGTGTACATCTGGTGTTGAGTACATGTTGTGTAGGTACTGTAGTGTATAGGTGGTATTGTGTGTTGTTTTTGGACGACCTTGGTGTCTGGGATAAAATCTCAAATATTTTATGTTACCAAATCAAGAATAAAAAAAAAGCTACCTTCACAAAGGAATATAAAAAACAGTAAATATACTAGTGCATAATATGTAGAAAGTTATTTATAACTTTTAACCCAACGTTGTTATATTAATGAAGCTAACTAATACAACAATCTAGGGCTCTTGTACTAGGGATAATGACCCTCATACATCCATAACAACATGATGCAAAACTAGTGATTGGTGTCCATCCATCGAAACTAGTATACCCTCAATAAGATAATTTGACCATCTAGCTGTCACATCCTTTGTTAGCTCCTATCGGTCTTACCCTGTACCTGCCCGACCCTTCGATTCATTATCTACAACACTACCTCTATGAACGATCCAAGCCCATATGGTCAATCAACTTGGAATGTCCAATCTTATCACTATTTTTGTGTCAGATCATGAAGGGCACAACACATCAAGGGTCCTATTATGCTTCTCACAACATTGTTTGTGAACAACTCTCAATTTTCCCACTATTGCTCTTCAGCTATTGAGCCTCCTATACTACTCCAATGAAGACCAACATAGGGCATAGAGGGATTCCACTTATCACTACAAGATCTCCATCTATCACAATGAACACAGGCTTGAATGACTTCGCATCATCTGGTGTAGATGACATTCTCCACACATAAGTCTAGGGTTGCAATATTACTCCTCTCTCTGATCAAACCTTGAGCTCAACCTCTATCGCTCTAGAAACCATCTAGGTCCATGAAGATGGCCCAAACTAAGATCCAAATTGGGCACTTTCATGCTATCCTCTAACAAACCAAAAATTCCCAATCCAATGACTACACTTTGTCGACTCTCATGATTCCCTCAAATAGTCCATGATTTACCAAGTATCGTTGTAGCATCTTCTCCTAGTTAGGGAATCCAACACCTATTGAGACCCTTCCACATGGTTCAGAAAATAATTCTCCAATAATTACTCTTCTAGGACACTTAGCCAACTAGAAAATCACATCACCAAGACACCATCTTCAACCAATCTATTTCTTCCCTCTTTCCCTTGGGTTCTGTGCAAACTATTGTTGCTTCCTATCACTAGTGAGGGAAAAGAAAATTATGTTAAGACCCTCGAAAATAAATACAATGGCTAATTTATCATGGTGTTCCATTATCTCAAATCCTTGCCTTCATTTTTGTCCCCTTTATCCTTTTATCATCCCTATGTTTGAGTCCAAGGAACCATACAGTTTGCAGTCACCTTCATCTAGAGGTATGAGCCCATTTTCAAGGGATACACCATCTATTCTACCTTTTCTACCTTTGAAGTGAATGCATCTAGGCTTGGGAAGCCTACCTAGCCATTTGGACCTTCACACACAGTCCTGCATACTTGTTGTTTGTTACAATAGTCATTGTGCTATAGAACAAAGACAAGAACCATATCAAAACATGTACTAAGAAACCCTTGCATACTTTTGCTCCCTCCACTAGGATATGGAGAATAAGACACACTTATTCATGGAATAAAATCTACAAAAATAGTCAATATAATCCTTTCTTGAGTTGTCTTAGACCTGCGACTTTATTTTACCATAAATTTGAACCTAAACTCAGAGAAATAATCTTCAATATGGTTGTCCTCCTTCCCTCCAAGATGCCTTTTATTTTCTCTCAAAATTAGAGAGCTAAACCATGTGTGATTTCACTAGGATTATCTCAAATGTCCTCACACTTTACCTATATTTATATGCACCAAGTGGCTCCAAAAAATTTATCTTTGGGCACCACTTTGACCTAAATCCAAATAACCCAATTAGATGAATTTGTCGGGCTAGGCAGTAACTCTATTAGGTAGAAAAACTAATTCATTCGATTCCATCAGGTATGTTATTGTTATATACAAAGGGTGTGATTGTTCAGTTCATCTCCTAACAACTGTTCACATTCCTATTTTAATTATTTACATGAATTCACCCAATCGTGAGGATTAGGTGTCAACATTCCCCCCCTTAATCTGAAGGGATGTTGGTGAGTCCAAGCATCGTTCTGAATCATTGAAGATTTTCTCTTCCAAGTGCTTTGGTGAAGATGTCTGCAATTTTCTCATTTGTGGAGCAATGAGAGAGATGGATTGTTTTGGCCTCAACATGATGTCGGATCAGATGATATTTAGTATTGATGTTCTTTGTTCCATCATGGAACTTTGGATTCTTGGCCAACTTTATTGCAGAGGTGTTGTCAATCATGAGTGGAGTTGATTGTACTTGTTCTACCTATAAATATTCAAGAATTTTCCTGAGCCACACAATTTCTTTTGTTGTTTCAACTACTGCCACGTATTCTGCTTCTGTTATGGAATCTAATGGAATTGATTGTTTTCATGATCTCCAGGAGACAGCTCCTGATTCAAGACTCATAGCATATCCTGAAGTAGATACCCCAATTTCTTTGTCTCCATTGAAGTTTGAATTAGAGTATTCGATCAAATTGATGTCATCCACCTATGTGTACTTGATTCCAAAGTCTCGAGTTCCCTTCAAGTACTTTAGAGCTCTTTTTGTAGTAGACCAATGTCCCTCACAAGGCTTTTGCATAAACCTAGACAGGATTCAAACACAAATGAAATGTCTAGTCTGGTAGTAGTTAGGTAGTTGAGACTTCCTACAAGTTGTGTATACTTTGTTGCATCCTCAAATTCCTTTCCTTCAATATATGTGAGCTTTAAGTTTTGTTCCAGTGGAGTAGTAAGAGGATTGCACTCTGTCTAGCCAAACCTGTTCAACAAATCTCCAACGTATTTCTTTTGAGAAAGAAATATGGACTTTGGATGTTGGGTTACTTCAATGCCAAGATAGTAATGAACATAGCCCAAATCTTCAAAGCTTTTCCTCAATTCCTTCTTTATGGATGCAACGTAGATTTCATTTTTCCATGTCATTAAAAGATCATATACATATACCACAAGATATACAACTGTTTTGCCAACTTTCTTGACAAATAAAGTTGCATCATCAAGATCAAAATGATTGAAATTGAGTTCCGGAAGATGCTCAGTTAGTTTTTCATACCAGGCTCGCAGTGCTTGTTTGAGGCCATACAAGGACTTCACAAGTTTTCATACTTTATGTTCATGTCCTTCCATAGAAAATCCTTCAGGCTAGGACATAAAAGCATTCTCTTTTAGATCTCCATTCAAGAAGGCAGTTTTACATCCATTTGATGGACTTTCCAACCATTCTAAGCTGCTAGTGCAAAGAGTGTCCGGATGGTGGCCCATTTTGCTATGGGGGAAAATTTTTCCTCATAATCGACCCCTTCCTTCTGTGAAAAACCTTTTGCCACAAGCCTAGCGTTGTGCTTGTCAAGTGAGCCATCAGCTTTGTACTTGTTCTTGTAGACCCACTTGCAGCCAATTGGTTTGGTTCCAAAAGGAGGACAAACCAGCTTCCAAGTGTCGTCCTTTATGAGGGCATCATACTCCTTTTGCATCGCTTCTTTCCATTCATCATGAGAAGCAGCTTCTTTAAAGGAATTTGGTTCAAAATCTGTAGACAAGTTTAATTCACAGTCATAAGAAACATCCATATCAATAGGTTAATTAGAGTCATCTACATCACCTCCATTTTGCCGGTTTGAATTTTTGGTTCCTGTTTTTCTAATTTCATAAGGATGAACACTTTCAAGTGTCTTTGTTAGCCACTTTGGGGGACCTTTCTGAGATAGTTCAAGCTTCTCTATTGATTGAGTTGGGATTGAATCAAGATTGAGTCTCCCAATTCTATCAATTATATCACTTAAAGCATCATCCATTGTTGGAGTTTCATTCGGGGGAGAGTGTTCTTCAGAAGAAGATTCCGCATGTTGATCTAGAATAGGAATCCCCCCTTCAAGATGTGGAACCTGATTATAAAATTCATGAAATGATTTTGTTTTTGTGAATCTATCCAAGCGATCAAGTTCCCGCTCAACAACATTATCAGATTTGGATGATTCAAGAAAAATTACATCTCTAGATACAACAAACTTTTTATTTACTTCATCATAGAGGCGGTATGCTTTTGGAGATGTTTGAATAGCCCAAGAAGATACACTTGTGACTTCTAGCACCAAGTTTTTTTCTATGTACCTCTGGTATCAAAGCATAACAGATGGAACCAAACACCCTGAGATGTTTTACCGAAGGAACATGTCCATACCACAATTCATAAGGAGTCTTGTTTCTTATAACATTAGATGGACATCTATTCTTTATATATACAGCACATAGAACAGTGTCAGCCCAAAACATTATCTTTACATTTTTGAAGAAAAGCATGGATCGTACCATATTCAAGATTGTTCTATTCATTCTTTTAGCTACATCATTCTGTTGGGGATTATAAGGAAAATTGTTTGATGTTTGATCCCATGTTGGCGAAGATAGTTTTAAAATTCATTTGATATGTCTTCTTTTCCATTATTAGTGTGAATAGACCCAATGTGAGATTGTGCGTCATTTTCTATCCATTTATGAAAATTCTTGAATGTTTGAAAAGAATTAGATTTGTTCTTCAATAAATAAACCCAACACATTTTGGTGTAGTCATCAATAAATGACATGATATATTTATTTCCATTTGCAGAAGAAACAGGCATTAGACCACATAAATCTGAATGAATGAGTTCAAGTTTCCTATGTGCTCTTGAGTGTGAATCATGAAAAGATTGTTTGTTATGCTTTCCTAGAATGCAAGCATCACATTGCTTAAATTTTCTATTAATTGTAGGCAAACCAACAACACCATTTTTCTTCAATAAGTGGAGACTGTCATAGTTCAAATGTCCAAATCTAGAATGCCATAATAAACTTGATGGAAATGTACCTTCTTCATGATGAGAATTGTATGAGAAATGTTGTGCATGAGAAAAAGTTCCTTGCAGTTTGAGAAGCGTTTCTTCTTCTATTCCCCTCATGACAACTGAGTGGTCAGATGCTTTTCTTACCTCAAGCTTGCCATCAAACATATGAATGGAGTGACCTTGTTGGCATATGTGGACCAAGGACAACAATTTTCTCTTGAGATGTGGAAGATATAGAACATGATCTATAAAAAGTCTAGAAGACCAGGAAATTTAAACCTGATTGTGTCGAGCCCTGATGGCTTGATTTTTGATTGATCTGCAAATTATACTACTGCATCAACATTGTCAGTGAAATCTTCAAAAAAATATTTTCTATGAGACATGTGGTAGGTTGCTCCTGAATCAAGCAACTAATCATTTTTCAATGAAGCAAGTGAAGCATTAAACAAATCTTCATTTACTCCAATGTTACATTGTGCCTCAACATAGTCAGCGGATTCAGGTGCTTTACCTTTGTCTCTATCATCAGTTTTACCTTTATATTGGTTTCTTTTCTACTCAATTTTATCCCATGGTAGCTTGCATGTAGGGGCATCATGTGATCCATTTCTTTTGCAGCGAATACAGTGTAAATCTGCCTTTTCTCTTTGAGAATCTCTACCTCCACTGCCTATGAAATATCTTCCTTTTCCTCTTCATCTACCTCTTCCTCTTGTAGAATCTTGAGCCAGATTATTTTCATTATGAGAAAGGCACACAGTCTCTTTAGAAGATTCAGGGTCTGTCTTCTTTCCGAAAGCTTTCTCTCTTTCAGCAAACTTTTTCACAAGAGAGTCAAAGGTTATATCTTTGAGATTTCCATTTGCTTGCAATGACTCAAGATAATTGGAGTAAGTAGGATAAAGTGCCTTGAGAAAAGAAATAAGAGGAATATCCAATTCAACCTTAGTGGATTTGATATCATGCATTATAGACTTTTCTTCAGATGCAAGAGCAACAGGATCATTATTTTGCAATTCAAGAGTGAAGAGTTTAAACATGAGCTGAATGACTTCAAGTGCAGAATGTGAGTCATAGAGTTCTTTCAGCTTTTGTAAAGCTTAAAAGGCAGTTGAATATGACGAAATATGGCAACTCACCTCTTCATTTACAGATGCTACGATTATTGCATAAGCTTTGTTGTTCCTGTTTTCCCAAATGACGAGCTCTTTGTCTGAGGTAGGTTGTACTGGGTCATTGTCTCCTTCTCCAACACACACTCCTTTCCACAACCCATTGAAGATGAGAGTGTGTTTTATCATCCGAGACCACTCAGGGTAGTTCTCCTTGCTAATGAGAACTATTCCTACCATGGATATGATTGAATGCATTATGTAAAAAAACTTTTTTTTTTTTGCTGATAGAAAAAAAATACTTCTACCAATATACAATAAAAATGTACTCAAAAGGGCATTCTTAAAGGGTATTATCGTCCACTAAAATTTCTAACCTAATATTTTGATGTACCCAATGAATCACTGTCATCACAACTTCAATACATAGACAAAAAATGCCTTTCAAAAATGTACACAGCTACCAATAAAAATCATTCAATGTATGTGCAATATACAGCATGGGATGCCCAATCCTCTCACGCGAGTTTAAAATTCACCAAAGTTCAGCTCCTTGTTTTAGTCCAAGTTTCAGTTAAAGGCTCACCCTGTCGAGCAAGTTCACATTATTTTCTCAAAAAAATACGAGATCGTCTCGGGCAAAAATGCAGCCTGGGGTTTCCGTGATAGCCTAGCGAAGGTTATCGCTTTCGGAGTCAAGGGAGTTGCTGACCTCTTTGTTGCAGTGGGTGATGAGCGTACCAAGCCTGTGAAGGGTCGACAGGAACGAAACACCCATGGGCTATCACGTCAGGGTGCGTAAACCAAAACTTACTTTCTGGTACGAAAATCCTCCACCGCTTGGGACTTATGTGTAAACCAAAACTTACGTCGAGATAATTACATGCATAACAGATAATTACACACATAACAGATATTTCAGGCTGTAAGAGAGTTTTGATCTAGCGATTCATAGACATTCCAGCAAGAGTATTCCGGAACTCAATGTGGAAGAAAGAAGCATAGGGGCAAAATAACAAATTTTGCTTAGATGATTCAAATTCCAATACAACCAAAACATAGTTTGTTTGTTATTGTGTTAAAGGTTCCACAACTTCGAGTTCATTTGGATAAAAGTTTTGGTAAAAAAATGGGCGGTCTATGGAAGGGGATTGTGGTATATTGGTACTCAATGCTACATAATGAATACATTAAACAACACCCAACGAAGGTTCCAACGTATGCACACACAATGAATACAATGCTCAATGGAGGTTCCAACATAGACAGGACTGCCAATAATAATTATTTTGCAATTCTTTCAAGAATCGAAATCATAACCTCATACACAAAGGACCAACGCTTGTGACAGGGCCAACGTTCAGAAAAAACGCATATGACAGACATGCGTATGACGTTTAGAAATAAAAATCATATGACATATAATCATATAGTGTTTAGAAATAAAACATATATGACAGACAGGCGTACAGCCCACAACAGCAACAGTAAAGGGCGCTACAAGGAGCATGAGATAAAAGAGGAGCTAGCTCTAATACCATGTCAGGCCAGGCAGTAACTCAATTAGGTAGAAAAATTGATTCATTCGATTCCATCAGGTATGTTATTGTTATATACAAAGGGTGTGACTGTTCAATTCATCTCTTGATGACTGTTCACATTCCTAATCTAATTATTTACGTGAATTCACCCAATCATGAGGATTAAGTGTCAACATAAATAACCAATCATATCTCCAAAAATTAATATCTCAACAATGAAAACTAAGAATTCGTAGATTCTCGATGTGTTGGATTCATCTTGTTGGGAAAAATACTAAGAGGGGGGTAAGAGAGGGTGTTGAATCAATATTTAAAACACACTAAAACTTTTCTTTTCTTAACAACTAAGTCCAACCCTCAACAAAGAGAAAGAAGAAGAAGATATAGACAAGTATTCATCCTCCTCCCATCCTCAGGGGTCAAATCCCTAAGATGAGGAGCTAATCTAACTAATACTGAACAAGAAACAGTAATATAGGCATCATCAACAACTTGCCTCTAAAAGTGAGAAACTGATTCATTTGAGCTCGAACTAACTTCTAAAGCAATGAATCTACCTCTATTACTATTTATCTATCATAATTACATTCCATGTAATCATTTACAATTGTAAATCATCCACCATGAGTTTGAATCCATGATTACAATCAAAAAACTGGAAAATAACAACCCTGAGCAAAACTGCCAAAAGTACAATGCCACTGGCCAAAAGCACAGTGCCACTTTCAAGTCCATTTTGGAGGCCTTCCTAGAATCCAAATTGGGTGGTATATAGTGTGTTAGAAATATTCTTGAGTCTAGTTTCCATAAAATCTTGAATTGTTCAATTTGGAGTTTATTTGCCATGTCAAAAGCTCAATCTCCCAAGACTGGTCAAAATGTGCAGAATGAGGCTCCCACAATGCAGAGTTGTGTTTTAGTCAACATAAGAAGGTCTTTCGTAACTCCAAATTGAGCTCTTGATAGCTCATTGGAAATATCTCTCTATCTAGTTATCACTTGACTCATCAAGAAAGTCATTTGGTTTCCCTATCTAGGAGAATTCTTGATTTTCCCAAGGTCGCTCAAGAAGTGCAACAAGTGTCTTATAGGAACTGTATTTTTGAGATTTATCTTTCACCTATTATTTACAAAAGCATCTCTTACATTTTCCAAATTCTGTCCCGCTTGGTCTAAAACATAGTTTGAATAAAAACTGGCCCTATGTGTGGCAAATGATTTTCCCCTTAGAATGAGTTATTGAAAAATGATGGAGACATGATGTGTATGAGTTGGAATGGACTCATACTTGTTGAAATGACCACCCTTATGCCTCATATACTTAGATGTCTCTAATTTCATAACCATCCCTAGCTCAATGGGTGAGGAAATTAGGGTTTAGTGCTTGTGGAAAATGATGATTTGGACACCCTTGGGAAGAAACAACTACCTATGGCATGGACTTAACTGTTTGAAACTTTACCCTTTCACTTGATTATTTCCTTTCCAAAATTGATCTTTTGATTTTCTGGCACCTTTGGAGCACTGAGTTAAGAGCTTGGGATGGTGAAATTAGTACTTTTGAAAGACATAAAATTACATAATGAAATAAGCATTTATATTTACAAATCATCTTCACATGGTGAAGTGATGTTGTTTGATCACCCTTTACTTGTTGGTCTTATGAAATGGAATGGAACCTTGGCAACCCTAATAACCTAATGAATCCTTGAAAAACCCTAAAGACCTAATGAAGCCTTGAAAAACCCTAAAGACCTAATGAGGCCTTGAAAAACCATAAAGACCTAATGAGACCTTGAAGGACTGAATTTGAAGATGAAATAATGACCTCATAACTAATACTAATGGCATGATAAAAATAATTTTATGGATGATGTATAGTCAACAAGATATGAAACTATGCCAGCAAGTAATCACATTTAAGGAAGAGTGATGTTTTTGGACTAGGACTACCATTAGTGACTAATTTTTTGAATATCCTAGTGGAATGATTAAAAAAAACTGAATGAGACCCTTAAAATGATATGAAAAGAGGATTTTTTATCACTAATGGTAGGATGCAAATACAAACATTAACAGGACCAATACCTTGGTCCAAATACCTAGGGTCAATACCACAGACCAAATACCTTGGACCAAAAACTTGGTTTTCCATCTCATACGCGCTTTTCCTTCTGTGAAAGTGCATGTGTACATATACTCACCTTTTGTTCTATGTTGCCCCACATATAAATAACTTTGATAAAGTGAACAAACATATACCTCTCTTTCTTCAGTCTTTGGAGTATGATCTGTAATCCTTCATTTTTAGCTTGTTACAATGTGAACTGTCATCTATGTGAGTTCCCATCAAGGACAACACCTGTATCATAATGCAAATAATCGCCCCCTTTGGACTTGATGGCAACAACAACACCAAGTCACTCTCCCCTTTGACATCAAGGGAAAAGTGAAGACCAATATATTCTCCACTTTGATATACATTATGTTGTCCATGCTCCCCTTGAGTATATGATAAATTCTTTGATTAAGCTCCCCCTATGCTAAGATGTACTAAATTGTCCATGTGAGGTCCATGCTCCCCCTGAGCACATGTAGAATCTGTAGGATTAACATGACTATAGCTCAATAAGGTGAGTATGACCTTCCTATCACCAATGACTCATACATACATCAATCTCCCAACCAAGTGGGGATACACTAGATTTGACTCATCCTCCAACCAAGTCGCGATATACTAATTGTTTATACATGATAGAAATACATCACCCATCCCATGTAAAGTGGGGATACAAATTACATCATTTGTCCAATAGGACTCATTCAAATGTATGAGAAGACATATCACACCCTAGACTTTTACATGACTTAAGCAAAAGATGCTATAAATATTTGAAGCCATAGCTAGACTCAACAACCATAATGCCAACAATGCAGAATGCACATGAAGGCTAATGCTCCCACTGAACTTGTGCTACCTGTACATTATTAACAAGTCAATGATCAAGTCATATTTTTCAATGAGATAAAAATTAATGAACAAAGCATATTGATAGACTGTAATCATCAACATCACACAGAGCACCCATAGTCGAGTCTTCCCCACTATTTTTCCTATCCAAAAAACATATATGCTCCTTAACCAACAAAACCCACATGTGTATGTGACTATACTTCATGAAACAGGCGTATAATAACATTTCTATGTAAAACAAAATTGGAATCAACACGATGATGCAACAACTACTCCCTGCTTTTGTCTGAGATAATTTTAATGTTTCTTTAGGGAGTGGTTTAGTGAATATATCAACAACCTCTTCTTTGGAGAGGACATACTCCAATTATACCCTTTGTTCAAGCACTTGTTCACACAGAAAATGGTACTTGATGGGTATGTGCTTGGTCTTGGAGTGCATGGTTGGATTATGTGAAATATTGATGGCACTTGTATTACCACATAGAATGAAGATGGGTGGAGAACATGTGATTTAAATGTCTTCCAAATTTTGCATCATCCAAAATAGTTGTGTGCAACAAGATGTAGCAGGCACATATTCTGCTTCAGCCGTAGATAAAGCGATTGAACTTTGTTTCTTGTTGAACAAATATACTAACATGGAGTCCATATAGAATGCACCACCACTAGTGCTTTTTCTATCATCAACACTTCCTACCCAATCTGCATCTATATATGCATAAAGAGTAAGATCTATATCTCTAGGATACCATCAGCCAAAGTCTTGAGTTCCTTAAAGATATTTGAAAATTCTTTTGATTGCCTAAAGGTGCGATTCCTCTAGATTTGCCTGGAATCTTCCAAATATTCCTACTACATTTATGATGTTAGGTCGGGTAGCTGTTAGATAAAGTAGACTGCCAATCATGGATCTGTAAGTTGGTTGATGTACTATTGTTGATTCACCATCTGAGCTAAGGTTGCGTCCTGTTACCATTGGGGTACATACAGGTTTAAAATCTTCCATTCCATACCTTTTCAAGATCTATTTGAGATATTTGGTTTGCGAAAGAAAAATGCCATCATTATTTCGTTGAACTTGTAGACCAAGAAAATAGGTAAGTTCACGAAGCAAGGACATTTCGAATTCTTGCTGCATTACTAAAGAAAAATTCTCTCTCATGGATTCTTCATTGCTTCCAAAAATGATATCATCAACATAAAGAATAATAATTAGCAATTCGTCAGTTTCAATCTGTGTATATAGATTTCTATCTGTGAAACCTTTTGTAAAACCTTGTTGGTGTAGATATTTGTTAAGGCAGTAATACCGGGCCCTTGGAGCCTATTTCAAACCATAAAGAGCCTTTTTGAGTCTGCATACAAGTTTTTCATCATTTCCAAGAATGAATCCTTTTGTTTGTTTAATATAAACTTCTTCTTCTAAATCTCCATTAAGGAAGGCCGATTTTACATCCATTTGGTATGCTTCAAATTTCTGAAAGCTAGAAAGAGAAAAAAACATCCTTATGGCTTTAAGTCTAGCAATAGGTGCAAAATTTTATTCAAAATCTATACCTTCTTGTTGAGCATACCCTTTCCAAACAAATCTACCCTTGTTTCTAATGAATTCTCGATTTTCATTCATCTTGTTTTTGAATATCCATTTAGTTCATATAATATTTTTATCATGAGGTTTAGGAACTAATTCCCAAGTATCATTCTTTTCAATTTACTCAAGTTCTTCATCCATGGCCTTGATCCAACATTCATCTTTCAATACTTCATTTATATTTTGAGGTTCGGTGGAGGATAGTAATGCTAGATAGCTTGAGGTCCTTGTAATAGTTCTTCTTGTTTGTACACCTGCCTCCTTTTCCCCTAATATTTGAGTTTCTAGATGATTTTTATGAACATGCCTAGATAAAGTCTTTTCTTATACCATTATCTCTTCTTATGGCGCTTCATTGGCTTCTTCTTAAATATGATTTTGATTTGATGTGGTAAAGCAATCCCCATCTTCTTGATTATCATAATATTCTATTGATTTTATCTATTTTGGGTTACTGCATGCTTCATCAACTACAACATGAATGCTTTCAACAATTTTCCCAAGTATTTTATTATGACATTTATATCCTTTACTGGTGGAAGAATAACCAAGAAGAATACCTTGATCTACTATGGGTTCAAACTTACCAAGTTTTTCATTAATCCTTTTGATAAAAAAAAATCTTCCAGAAAATTTGAAGTACTTTACAGTAGGAGTCTTACCATACCAAAGTTCCTGTGGAGTTTGAGTCTTATTTACCTGAGTATTATCTTTGTTGAGAATAGTTACAACGGTGAATGCAACTTGACCTAAGAAGGTTGCATGAGTTCCAGATTCATCTAGCATAGCTTGAGCCATTTGTTGAATTGTTATGTTCATTCTTTCTACCATAGCATTTTGCCGAGGAATCCTTGTGGTGGAGAATTGCCTTTTTATTCCATGTTGTTCACAAAAGTCAAATAATTCATCAAATGTAAATTCCCCTCCTCGATTATATCTGAGGCATTCAATTTTTTGATCTGATTCATTTTCAACCAAATCTTTGAAGGCTTGGAACTTTTCAAATGCTTCATCTTTATGCTTTAGAAGACCTATCCAACACATTCTGGAAATGTCATCAATGAACAAAATAAATTATTCTTCTCCACGAGGTGACCTTTTTCTTGGTCCACACAAATTAGTATGGACAAGTTCAAGAGGCTTAGTAGCTTACCTTCTTTTTCCATGAAGTGAAATCTGGTTTCCTTTCTCATTTGACATTATTTTCATATTCTATTTTCTAGGATGTTGATATTTGAGAGATCACGAAAAGCCTTGATTCTGCATGCTTTTCTTATTTGATAAAAGATTAGACATCCCAATCTTCTATGCCACAACTACTTTTCATTATTTCTGCTTAGATAACACTATTGTTGTCCTCCCTTGAGTATGTATAAGTTGTTTGGAGTTCTTGTATTGATCATGGTTTCTCCTGTATCAAGCTCACAAACAACACATTCATTTGATCTAAACACCACTTCATTTACTTGATCACAAATTTGACTGACACTCAATAGGTTATGCTATAAACCATCTACATACATAGCATTTCTAGCTTTAACCTTTTCTTTCAAGAAAATAAAACCTTTACCTTTTGTGATAGTTGCAGTGTCATTTACAAAGGAGACATTCTTTTCCTTTTCTAAGGCATTATATGAGTGAAGTTTATCTTTGTGACCTGTCATGTGTTTGGAGCATCCACTCTTGATGTACCACTAATTTTCCTATCCTTCTACAGACAAGGTTATACCACATATTTCTATTTGATATTATTTCCTTCTCCATACCTTGGGATTTAATGGTGTTTGGTCCTTTTGAGGTGTTTGTTGAAATTTTTTCCTCCATTCAGATTCTTCATGACAAAAATTGTTACAGATTGAGCATTCTAATTTATTTTCAAGAGGATAAAAGATATTATCGGAACTTCTCTTGATCCTGTTATATTCCTTTGATTTCATGCTTCTCTAGTCATGATGGATTTGTAAGAAACACATTGAGTAGCTTTGTGCCCAAAATTATGACATGAAAAACACTGCCCATTAAAGAAGTTTCTGGCTTATATTCATCCTTGGCGTAAATTGAGTATTTCCCTGGTGATCAACTTTATGCCTTTGTTGACGATTATCATATTGTTCACTGGTCTTTGCTACACCAAGATAGATTTTGGTGGAGGTTGTCGACTTCTATGATTGAGATACTTCTCCAGTATATCGAAGACCTATATTTATCATAGGAGAAGAATGAAATTTGATAATTTCATTTATAGTTTCTAATCCTTTAGTGAATCTAAGATTGAGAAATTTCATTTTCTCAAGATCCTTCCTTAGATCCACAATTTCACATTCTAGTTTTCCATTGTGTTTTTCTTTTTCAACAAGTTGTTACACCAATGTATTTTTAATCATATTATTTTCTTCTGAAAGGATTTTAAGGCTAGATATTTCTTCATGAAAGTCTTCCTCTTCTAAAGCATCCAAAAATTGTCATCATCATGATAAGCCATGAGAAGTTTATAATGATCACTATTAGATAAACCATCACTATCTTCATGAGTATAGTAACTCCTTTTATTCACAACTTGTTTTCTACTCCCTTTGCATATTCCCTTCCTTTTTCATATTTATCCTTATGAGGACATCTGACAGCATAATGACCAACTTTTCCACAAGCAAAGTATTCAAAGGTAGCTTACCTCTAAACATTCCAGAACCTAGTTGAAGCTTCTTGACAAAGTTTGCCTCATCTTTCCCTTCTGAAATATGTTCTGATTCATTGTGTTCTTCCTTTCCTTTTTCTGAAGCTTTAAATACGGCTTCTCTCTTATCTAATGGTTCTCCTTTTCTCATCTAAAAAGCAATTAAAATTCCATGAAGTTGTGTCATAGTGATATTCTATAGATCATGTTTTTCTTCTATGGTAGACACTTTTGATTCAAATTTAGCAGACAAGGATATCAAAATTTTCTCAACTAAGGTAACTTACTTTCTTTCTTCACCCAGATTATTCATATAATTAACAACCTCATATATATGTAAGAGGTAACTAGCTATATTTTCATCACTATGAATCTTAAGAGTTTCATACTGAATTATAAGAGTTTGAATCTTAACACGTTTTATCTAAGAGTCTCCTTCGCAGCTCTGAACGATTTTGTCCCAAATTTCTTTGGTTAATTTGAGATGCATGACTTTGACAAACTTTGATTGTTATAGGCTTCCCATTAAAGTATTGAAAGCTTTGGCATCGGTTTCATATTGCTCTTTACTTGCCACACCTATAGGAATTGTTGTTGGAAATGTATATCCTCCTTCCACAACTTCCCAAACATCCATTCCAAGAGATTGTAGATAGGCTACGGTTCTTATTTTCCAATGAAGAAAGTTGCTCCCTTCGAAGATTGGTGGTCTGATGGATCCCATGCTTTCTTGATTATTCATGTTGATGGATCTCCCTTCAAGCCATCAAACTTCTTCTGAAGGACCAACTTTGATACCAATTGTTGGAAATAATACTAAGAGATAGGTCAATCAATATTATCATATCGATAATTTTATTTCCCAAACAGATTTATATACGCTACTTCAGTGAAGTGAACTATCATGTACACGTGACTGTGATTAAAGAAACCACCGTATATCCAGAGAACCTGTGATTTAGACAATTTATAATGTGTTGAGCTTAAAACAATATATCACATATTTATTTGACAATGTAGTAAAAGAAAAATAAAGCATCACACATAAGAAACACACATGAATGCCAAGATTTAAGGGGGAAACCAAATATGGGTAAAAACCACCCGTTACTATGATCTCTATCTTCTTTTAATAATAATAAAATATGTTTACAATCTTGTATTGGTGCAAATTCATACCAGTACGTAGCCTTCTTCTCGCAAAAGGTTACAACCTTTTCTCATTCTCCAGCTTCTACTAGAAGGGAGCTAAAACCTAATAGGTCTCGTACTAGCGAATATGTTTACTAATATGTAGGTGCTAGCCTACTGGAAACTCCACTCTTACACCAGGAACTACGTTTCATGAATTTTCAAAATGGATACTATTGGATACAACACCACAATCTAAATGCCATGTTTCATGTAATATTAATACTAGACCCATTGAAACTTTTAAATGTAAGCTGCATCAACCAATATTCAGTTAATCTGAACAATCAGATCATTGTCACCATAACACTGTGCTGAACCTAGAACCTTGCATCATCATTGAGAACGAGCTCTAACCTCAAAAATCATGAATTACAGTGTATACGGTGTTAGCTACCTATACCAATAGGTTTCATTTTTCATGATTGGCAGGGGAAGTGCCAATATGATCTACTTTGATGATACCAAGATCTCATATTTTTGTAGAGAAAGTATACCTACATTTGGTTGATGTTGCCCTACCTCAGAATGGGTGATCCAACAGCCTAAGCTGGGTCATGCCATGTTTCAATTTTTGTTGTAGATTAGAGAAAGAAACCTGTTCAAACAGCTCAATCTTGGCATGTAAAGTAGATAGGTAGAGAAAGAAGGTTCCCAACTATTTAATCTGGGGCCTTGGAAGCAATAAGGGTAGCTTTAGATAGAAAATCAAAATAAAGCCAAAGGAAAAGAAAAGGCACAAAAGGGTTTGCAAATCTAAGTGCACCCTATTTAGAGTAACAAAAAATGCTAGGCAATAGAGTGGGTAGGCAGAGGGGGTTGCAGAAAGCATGGTTCATGGCATTTCACTGGCCTAAAGCAAAGGTGAAAACATGGTGCCAGTACAAATGGCCTATTTATAGCGGTCTTACGGAAACTTAATGGAGCTTGTCTAACTTCCAGATTACCCCCTATCACATTCATGACTAACATCCCTATGCCACCCATGTTCACAAAGAAAGTTAAAGTATTTTGTTGGTTATAGCCTCTTTAAGAGCCACATTTCTTGTGCATAAATTATTTTCATTTTGATCTACTTCCTAAAAACTAAGTTGACTTCATACAAACAAACTTAGTATTCTACCCATCCCCATCCAGCTTTCTCACTCATATTAACTACTAACCTATCACTATTTAACTCCCTATACCTCCTATTCCCCCTATTACTATGTAAAACTTGGCAAAAAACCCAAAAAATCTAAGTATCCCCTCCCCCGAGCATTATAGTTCTATGTGTGATTTTCAATGTCTTCAAGCGCTAAAAACATTTGAGTGTGACCCAAAGAGTGCTAAATAATTAATCTTAGGATTAATCCGGGACTTTCTCGGATTAATTAGCCAAAAACCCGCTTTGTAAGTTAACCTTTGTAAAAATCCATTTTAACCCGTAACTCTGCAAAACAACCCGAAAACCCACTTTTTCTAATGTTTCCGCCGGGCTTGCATTTCCAAAATATTAATATTTTATGTTTCCCGCCTTCCATATCGTACTTGCAACTTATCAACCCGTCGACCGTCAAATCTGGGCTTTCCCATCCGACGGCCCACATGCATATCAGACGGGCCTCTATGATCGAAAGATACCACCCGAGAAACTGTCAGAGGGTGACGTCAGGCCTCTGCCATGCCACCCCCAGATTTTCTTGGGTCGCCCTCTAACAATACCGCGATCATATAGAAGACGGTCTGAGAAAACCCACTTACCGCTCAACTATACCGTCTGCCCATGCCAGGGCCACGCCCGCCCACGTCACTTCCACTCGGCGCCCTGTCAGCACCCCCGCTCGCCTGCACTCTGACGTGTTTGTCACCTATGCAATCCCCGTGGACTACCCGCAGACTGCCACGTCACCCGGTGACATCATGCTGACATCACCCGACCCTGACCCCACCTGATGACATCATGCTGATGTCATCCAAAAAGCGCGCCAACACCCAAAAAGTCCATATTTTATCCAATTTTCGCTTTTTTTCTCACTTTTGCAAACTGAACTATTGCTCACCTCTGCATGTAATTTACGACCACCTCTCGCCAACCTACAACAATCAACCCGAAGGACGCTGCCACCTCCCACCTGCCTGCATTTGCGACCATTGTCGGTGATTCACCAGGTATTTACCCAAAGCATCCCCTCAGAGCTTGCTTCTGTCCATAATTCTATAACACTCAATTAACAAGAGTAATACAACATGTATTTACCAGCATATTCCCGGTAAACCAGCGGTCCTTCACAGTTGTAGGGTCGAAATTCGCTTACTGAACCCATATACAGTCACCTTTTCCTAAATTCCCACTCTGTCCACGCATTCGTTGACTAAAAACCCGAAAGGCATAATTCACTGGAAAAACAGAGTTGTCAGTCCCTGCAGTCCCTCAATTAACTCCCTTTGAGCATTCTATGCCATTTGTCAGCACAGTTGCCTCATTTACTGTTACAATTGGCTTTACTTCTGCAAAATTAGCCCTTTGTGTTCTCCTGCCCACTAAAGCCAGTTTCAGTACAAAGTCACAAGTACTACCTAGCCATGGAAACACCAGTAGCCCTCAATGTTCAGCCTCTGAACGCCCCACACAGAGAGCTAGAGTGGAAGGCCCTGGGTGATAGAGATTACGAGATGCTAGACTGCACTTCCATGACCGCCAAATTCAATATTCACCTGTAGAATGAGTTAAAGGCCCAATATCTCAGTGGGGCTGATACCTTAGGAATTTTGGACTCCAACATACCCATTTACAACCTTCCTCAAGTCAATGTCCTCCCAGACTTGATAAATCAATGCAGGTATAGCTATGACCCCTGTCAGAGAGCCGTTCTCAGCCCCTCAGGCTCAGTATTGTTCCATATCACCCCTGAGACCATCAATGAAGCACTGCACTTTCACACTACAAAGCCCCTAACCCCTCTCTCCATCCATGACTTAATAATGAAAGGGGGCAAGCTGTCCAGTGCTCAAATTGCCAGGATTAGTCAGTTGTTCATCCAGCCACAATTTGAAGCTATGAGCACCACCCTTCCGATAGCTTATCAGTATCTCAATGAGCTGGGGAAAATGTTGGTTGATTTGATCAGTTACATCCTGGGTTATGGGACATATGAGGATGTGGATGAAACCATTATGGCCATGCTGTCCATTTTCTCCCCAGTAATGCCTCCTGTTGTGCATTATGATTTTTCCACTTTTATTGCCAATAAGATTCATGAGCAATTAATGAATCTAGAAAGGGAAAAGGTGTTTAAATACACCAGGTACATATATTATTTATTTTTGTTTTATTAGCCTGATGCCTTCCATATCCCTCTCAAAAAGCTAGATGCCCAGGGAAGCCCAAGGTCTGTTGTGTTTTGGTCTTCAGTCTATCATATTTTAGCTTATTCACCTTACACCTACTGTGAACTCATTGACCTTTTCATCCATCCAGCTATGACCTTGTTATTGGGTGTCCCGCCTCCCAGATTGACAGAGGAAATGCAAAGAATCCTTCACATCTCAAAGGCCTACAGCATTGGTGATTGCTACTTTTACCAACACCACACAGTAATCAGAATATATGGTTGTGAGTTGAGTCCTTATAGGTTGCCAAGATATGTCCCTATGAGACTCTTTGCCCTAGAGTACTTTAGGCAGTTTGGAAATGCAGACTTTGTCCATTTCCAAAGCAAAAATAAGAAGGTGCAACTAAAGGTGAGAAATCAGCTAGGCCCTTTTCTGTAAAATAAAAGGGAGGAAGGATGGAAGGAAGCTGACCTGATCCTAGAGACCCTCAGACTGCAAACCAGCTCCAAATGGGTGCCTTATGACCCCAACCACTTCATTTCCCTCAAGAGGATAAAATACAAATTGGGTGGCTATGCTCATGTTAAATTGCCTCATATTGAGAAGTATGTCAATACTTTAAGCTGGAAAGAGGGCACCCTAGAAGAGACCATTGGTAGAGAGCAAATGCTACAAAGAGAGTCAAGGAATCTTGAAAGAGAGGCTAACTTGGAAACTTGTGGGTAGGTTTCCTCCTCCTGTCAAAGGCAAATTGGAGCAGCTGCCTCATCTTCCACAGCCCAGCAGCAAGTAGCCGAAATTGCCCAACAGGAATCAAACAAAGATAAAGGCAAGCAGGTGGAGCAGGAACAACCACCTCCTAGGACAGAGCAGCAAACAGAACAACAAGTAGAAAAGTAGGTTGAACAGAAAGAAGAATATCAAGAAGAGGGGTAGACTATGCAGCAGGAGCAAATGGCTGAAGCCCCAACACCTACTGAGCAACAGGCTCAAGAGAAAATGCCTCCTGGGCAAGAAAAGATAGTGGAGGCCTTAGTGCTTCAAACTCCACAAAAGGAGGAAAAAGGAAAGAAGAGGGACAGAGAATAGGAGACTCCCCTCACCACGTCCACAAATCAAGGGGAGAAAAGGCAAAGATTAAATCCCCTCTCTGAGGAAGAAATGCCTATGGGGCAATCGTTGGGAATGGGCCCACCAAGTATGGAGGCATCTGCTAGTTCCTTTCAGCAGGAACAAGAGAGAACCCTTGGAGGAGAGGTCAGCTCCTCAAGTCATCAAAGGAGAGCAGAGGCAGGCATCAAGCAACAGCTTATTGATATCAAGAGGAGAAATGCGCCACTCAGGCTCCAAATCTACAACCAGTTGCTGAAGATGGCCCCTACCAATCAACAAAGGCTTATGTAAGCCTATGACATCACAGAAGGAAAAATGACCATGATTCATTTCATGCCCACCATGCTGCAACCATAGTTAGCTGCAGACTATATAAGAACCAACCTTGAGGTTCTTGCAAAGGACATCCACCCTATGGACCAAATAGAGCTTCACAACCAAACGGGTGAGATGGTCTATGCAACATTGGCAGACAAAACAATGTTGGCTAATAGGTTGTAAAATAGCCTAAATAATACAGCTGCCCAACTTGAGTTGGAGAAAGCATCCTCTCAGGCCAAAGACAACAGGATCAAGTCTTTGGAGGATATAATTATAGAGCTTGGGCATGACCCCAAGGATCCAAAAGTCATACAATCACTGCTGAAGATAAGAGATGCAAACCTTGCAGCCCTAAGAAAGAAGGTGAAGCTCCCAGCAACCATTCACCCCCAAACAGAAGAGTTTGCTCAGCAGAGGCAAGACCAGGAGGTAGCTACATTGTTGGTAGCACTGCACAAACAACTAGTGCAAATAGAAGGGAAGCTAGAGGACACAGAGGCTGCACTGCAGGCAGCCCTACAACAGAAAGAGGGAGGCCAGAATTTTCAGCCCCCTCTAGAGGTTATAAACCTTGAGGGGCCCCCAAAGACTACTGCTCCTCCCATAGAACTGGCAGCACCATCAACATCAACAGCAACACCAGCACCAACTACAGAGCAGGCTCCGAGCCTCGACATGCAGAAATTGATGAGTGAGATCCAGGTCCTCGAAACCCAGATGATAGAACTGAATGGAGCCAAGGAGAATTTGGCCAAGCTGAATGAGAAATATGAGAAATCCAAGCAGAATGTGGCTAAGAAAGGGAGAGAAATAAAAGCTCTCAAAGAAAATATAAACGAGCTGGAGAAAGAGCTCACCCTTGACAAAGTGGTGGCTGAGATCAGGACAATTTTGTGGACCCACATTGGCCAATCAATAACGGATCAGTGGAAATACATTGAAACTATCCATGAGCAAATGGAGCTCATAGGCAAAGCACAAAAGGAAGTCCATAGAGCAAGGGCATCTCTAGGCAGTATGCCTGAGATAGCCAGCAGAATGATTAATGTGCTTAATAACCGGATAGGTCCTCAGCTGGCAGCAATTGGGATCTCCAACAGGACAGAAACTATCCAGCTGATAAAGAGGGTCCTCACACTGAAAAGCCTGGTGCAGACATTGGATAGAAGAAGCCAAGACATGCAAACAGAGGTTAACAAGTTCATGGACAAGTTTGCAGCATTACAGGGCAGAGGTCTTCCTAGCTTGCTCAACAGTGTAGGGAAACTTCTATCACATGAGGTGTATGCAAAAAGGGTGAACACATTTGCCAACAACTAGATCAGTCAAGGATCAAGCAGCTCACAGGTAACAGGGCCAACATCTGGGAAAAGTCTCTATGACAGAATAGAGAATTTTTTTTTATTATGAATGAGATCAGCCATTTATTTGAAGTGCCTCCGAACTTCTACAAATACACAGAGGCAGATGAGACCTTAGATGCAATTTTGAGGCATCAATTGCCTACACAGGAATGGTGGACCTCAATGATACAATTATTATTATAAACAGGGGGTTTTCATCAAAGTTTTGTCATCAAAATATATAAGTCATCATATTCGGAAAATATGATGCATATACTATGACTGGAAAAGGTGGAATGAGCCAACTCAGCAGGAAGATTTGGCCACCAAAAGCAACAATGACAGCTACAGGTAACAGGGTCGAGAAAGCTACAGCATGACAGAGTATAAAGACACATCATTCACATCATTCAGTATTAAAGCAAAACGCTCAACCGACTCAGTCTCCTCCAAAGGTCAAGAAGAGGCCTGACAGCATTAAAGACCATTTATCTTACATTTAGAGTAGCAATAACTTTCTTATCTGCTATTTTGTAAAGTTGGTGAGCATAGTTAATATATCAACTGACTCAGCATTCAGATATTTTGTAAAACCTATTTGTATATATTCCCCCTCGCACAAATTTTCAAGGTGTGGTTGGTTTTTGTTGTTCTCTTATGAAGAAATGAGAACTCGGTTGTAACTTTCAGAAGGATGTTATAAATAAAGCTTGGAGTTTACAGGAACTGAGTCTGACTGGTGCATGCTGTGATTGGAACCATTGAATGTTACAGGATTCTAGTGCTATGGCTTAATATAATAAGTGTTTCTCTATCTCTGTTAATATTTATGTTATTTGTTTTAGTTCATGACTCTCACATGTTGTTCTAAATCTAGGAAAGAAAGAAAAAGAATAGCCCAGGATTTGTCCATGCAGACACCCTGATCTCAATCTATCTTCACTATTAATGTTTTCCATAAATTCAACTGTTTAAATTGGAATTCTTAATTGCTCCAATAAGCCCTGAATATCTCATAGTCACTATTTATTAATTCATTTATGCTACTAAGTAGAAATTGTTGTTCAAATTGGTATCACACTGTCTGTAACTCCACTTACCATTGTTTCACTCACTAATCGGAAAATTATATTAACAATAGCCATCTAGCCTTGCAACAAAAATTTCTCCATCACAGGCACCAGAACTACCTCACATCTCTGACTCCATATGCCCAAGGGATTAGCATCTTCTGCACACTTCATGCCCTTCTTACAACAAAAGTTCACCAACCAAAGCCTAAACAGAAAACTAAAACTTTTAACTAACCTAAAATCTTCACAACGCATAGCTGAAACTTAAAGAGAGAGCCCTCTCTAATTATAGATAGGCTAGGATCTATAATCCAAAGGTTGGTTAGTGGTTACCCCAGCCGTATTCCCTTGGGAGTCAAAGGGAACAACCTGGGTGTTAACACAAAGATAGGAGGAAATACATTCTACCTACACTAATACAGGAGAAGCCTGGTAATAGAGCTTGACATGAAAAGTGCTTTTGATAGGGTAGGGCACCAATTCCTTTTTATTTTTTTCAAAAATATAATCTTGGTAAGACTTGATATAGAAAATGATTTTGATAGGGTATGGCACCATTTCCTTTTTAAAGTTTTGCAAAATATAACGATGACAATTTTTTTTCGGATGGATTAGGGCTTGTAAAAAAAACTTGGATTTCCCCAATGGTGGATGGGAATATCAACCACCTTCTTTCAAGGATGTTCAAGATTGATATAAGGTTTAAAATTTTCTCCCATGCTATACATTTTAATGGTGGAACTAGTTAGAACATGGTTAAAATAAGAAAGGATAAATGTCATCCTTCTAATGGTGAACATAGTCAAAGGTGTCAAATAATTCAACCTTTCTGAATCTATAAATGCACCCCTCCTCTAGGAGGAACATCATTTATTATACCCTGAAGGTTCCATAAAACTCTAGAAAACTATCTTGATGCTTTAGAGGGGAAAATCAATAAATCCAAAATTATCATATATGGATGGATTTCTACCCACAAAACCCCTCATCAAAACACTAGGAACCTCAAATTCTCTTTACACTTCGCTTGTAATAAGTTCAAGTACCAAGGAATCCTCCACCCGAAAACTTTAGTCTTGATTCTAATTCTTCAAAACATTAAGAAACAAATGGTTACTTGGAACTCTTAGTGGCTCAATCCTTTGGGCATGATATTTCTAATTAAATCAGGCCTATTAAATCTCTCAATCGTCTTCAGATATCCCCTTATGGTACCAATATACAAAATGAAAATGGTTGGAAAGAAATTAGAAGATTTATGTGGAAGGGCGGAAAATCCAACAAATAAAAATTTAATATAGTAAACTAGAATATCATAAGAGCACCTTATGACAAGGGGTATTAGTAATAAGACACCTCATGGCAATGTGCCAAGCATTGGTTTCCAATATGTTGTGGAGATGCATCTCTTAGTAATACTAGAGTGGTGTAAACATGTCTCGTAAAGAAAATATTTAAGTGGAGTAAGGATTTGAAGTTTGTTTGATTGCATGCTAATCACAAATAACTCTCTTATTTGGAAATTATATAAGGTTGATGCTCTAATTATTCAATACTATTTATATTAGGTATGGGAAAAGTAAAAATAATTATAAATTGGGGAGATATAATTATGGGTGATCCTCTTAATCCCGAACTAATCACTTGAAAATATGAAAGCCTAGATGATGGAGAAGGAAATAAAAATGATTTTTACATTGTCCTCTTTAGAGAGCTCTATATTGGGAATGTTGAATAGGTGGAAGAAATTACAACTTGTAAAAGAAATAAATGATCAATCTCAATTGGTCTTTTAGGGACTTAAAGAAGCAATACATATGGATGTCTTAAACTAAAGATTCAAGAGGATAGGGTCATATTAGTAGTAAATACATTGTGAAACAGGATTAATCTTGCACATTACCCTACCAACATTTTCTACTAAAATTAAAAGAATGACATCAAATCTAGAGAGGGGATTCTCATTCGAAATTAGATTCTTTGTATAGGTTCTAGTTCAAAATAATTTTTTTTAACTATTGTAAATCTAGACAAAAGAGTAAAGAAAAAGTATTTGGAAGGATAAGAAGTGGGTGACACTCAGATTTTACTTTATCTCTATTCCGTTCTTAAAGCGCCAGTTATATGTTACGTTTTTTTTTAAATTAAAGAGTAAAGAAAATGTGATGCGAAGAGTAAGAAGTCGGTAGTACTCAAATTTTACTTTCGTGGCAAATCAACGAATTGAATAATTATTAATTAAAAAAAAAAAAAAAACAGCTAAGCCGACGGTGACGGTGAGATTCTCACCACTTTTATGAGAGAGCAACGAATAATATAATAATTAAAAATAAAGGAATTGAAAAATGAATGGAATCTCAAGTGCTGAAAATTTTACATTTATTTAAGGTTTTACCAGGAATTCTATACTTCGAAGAGATTATTAATGATTATTCTCATTTTTCACATTCCAAAAATAATAATATTTTTATGTACATGTACGAACATTTAAATATAATTATATAGAAGTAAAATTGATCGAATTTTATTTAAACTTAATTAAAATATATATATAAGAGATTGTTTTTGAGAAAGAATATTTATTAAGGCAATAATTTTTTAAAAATAAATAAATAATGTAATTAAGAAATAATAAAAATCAGCCCCAAAATAAAAAATAAAAAATTATTATATATAAAATAATTTAAATGTATAACAAAAAATGATAATTTTTTATATATTTATTCGTAATTTGTGTTTTTGGAAATTTGGATTTTGAATCACATAGTTTACATAATACTTCATAACATAACATGTCAATTACCAATATTTTTTTTTTTGCATGTGGTTCACGAGCGCCCTAGTCAATGAATGATCGCTACATCCACAGAAATATCTGGGCGATAGCTAGGCTAAATCGCCCCTCGGCCTACTGCAAGACCTGACCCCAAGGGCTTCCGGTGGATTCGACCCTGTGACCTCCCAATGGCGAGGCACGGCTTTTGACCAACTAAGCTAACCCTTGGGGCTATGTCAATTACCAATACTTATTATTATTATTATTATTATTATTTTATATATATATATATATATTATTTTTAGTAATAAAGTTAAAGTTTTTAAATATAATTTATAATTTATAAAAGTTAATAAAAACATGTTATATTTCAAGTAATTTAAAGCCATAAACATAACTTGAAATATATTTTTATAGATTTTTTTTAGTCCATATAAAATAAAGTTGATTATTAATTTATATAACAAAAATAAAATTTAAATAAAGAACCAATAAATACATAGATATTTTGTCTTATATTTAGAAATGCATTGATAAATGTGATATGAGAGGTCAAAGTGCTAGAGGAGGGGATTGCACCCTCCATTATTATTAGGAAGCTCATTGTCGGGCTCTTACAAAGTTACACCTATTAAACTAGAGTAAGTAATCAATGAAATAACACAAGTGAAATGACACATTGAAGCATATCCCAACTTACCACATTGTGTGTGTGCATTTTACATCCGATGTCAAGATTGTTTAGTGTTATAAGGTAGTTAGAATTCTTCACAACTACTTACAATTTTAGAATATGTAGAGATTATATGTGATATGATTATTTGCATTTAGTTAGTCTCTTTAGATTCCAACTTCCAAGTTTTATGTTTTTGGTCGCATCATTGATGCGTTTATTCCATTTTTTTTCCTAAAACCTATTCTAGCTAATTACAAGCATAATGTCCAATTTACGATCAAGACTTCTAAGTTTCCACTAGGATTCAAGAAGGCCAACTTGATGAAAAAAAAACATATTATATGGAAATGGGAAATGACAATGTGCACTTGAAATGCACATTGTACCCTCCCATCTGCACCCTTTCAAATAAATGTTGCTCCCCTTGATGATATGAGGGTGGGGTGAGGGTGAGGGTAAATGCACATTGTACCCTCCCATTTGCACCCTTTCAAATAAATGTTGTTCCCTCAACAATATGAGGGTGGGGTGACGGTGAGGGTAAATTCACATTGTACCCTCCCATCTGCACCCTTCAAATAAACATTGTCCCCACCCTGACCCTACGATATAAGGGTGGGGTGAGGGTGAAGGTGGAGAGAGATATTGTAGAAAAAAAAAACTTATCTTTACATGAGTATGGAAAAATTATCCTTACATGGGGGTGGGAATGGAGGAGATATTTCAGAAAATTATGATTTTTTCCATAATATCTCCCCCCATAATTTTTTTCCAATATCCCCTCCACCCCACCTTCTCATCTTAATAAACTAACTCCTAAAATTAACCTTTCCATTTTCATAAAAATAAGTTAGTAGTACATAATGATTAATAGACAAATTCTGCTAATGGGATAAGTGGGAACATCACCCATGATAATAACTCAATTTTTAAACGATCTTTTATTTCTAGTTCTAAATATTGCACTAAACATGCTTAGCATTTTATGTTCATACAAAATCCAAAAGCTATTATTCCTATACAGAACATTCAGTTAGGTAGATAATGATCCATAAAAGAAAACATTACTTAACACAATTTCGAAAATTGCACTATTGGGGAAAATATCATACCCTAAATGTATTCTTGCACTAACCATGCCACCAAATACACACTACATTTTTGGAAGAGGTATTCAAATTGCAAAGCAGTTTGACAATGAAGTGCTGATTAAAATAGAAAAATATATTAAGATAATTAATTATATTTTAGTGTTTTACATAATTCAATAACTAAATCATTTTGGAATTATTAATTTGAAGGAAACTCACATTACGATTTTGACGTAGCTTTTGTAAAGAAGTCCTTGCAATAACATAAAAATAGTTCTAATAAATATTTTAGTTAAAGATGAGAACACCAATACCATGAGAAGAAAAATTTCCTTCTACACTATATGATATATTATGCAGCACACAATATAAACTAAAAACACTCATTCCATTACAAATGAATCCTAATGAACACTTAAAAATATTGCTATTGTTATTAAAATTTTATATATTTCCAGCAGATAATATCAATTGAATTACATAATTCATTTAAAAGAACTTTAAGGAAGACCATTGTAAATACAAAAAAAATGGGCGAGTAATTTAAGATTTCTAGATTTCCAAGATATCATGCTAGTATGCTAATAATGTATGAAGAAAATAGCGCACAATTAGCATATAACTAATTATGGGATTGGTTAAAATATGATTCATTCTCATGGTAATTTTTAGCACCAACCTCATACATAACACCTATAAATAGAACCAAAAAATTGCTAGTAATATAAATACATGTTTTATAACATGGAGACTTGTGATAGTTTGATCTCAATAAAGCATTGGTTAGGAATCCCATTGGGTTTGGGTTAGGATTTCCAATTATGATCATATGTGAATTAAAAATATTCTCTTTGCAATTTTAGATCTAATTTTAACATGTGGTTTTCACTTACCTTAACATTCATCAAAATGTGAATAAAAGAATATCAATATTGACATATTCATAATGAAGAGACACATAAAATAAACCTAAAACCAGTTCCATAAATCATTTCCATTATATATTTTTCAATTGAAAAGAAGGCATGTTGCATATTAATGTTTGTTTTGGCACACCAAAAATACAAGTTGACATCACTTTGACAGTGTTGGATCAACCAACATTTAGGGGATCTCCTCGATATGAAGTCCCAACTAGACCTCACAGTGTTTAGAGTAGGAGTCCCAGTAGTGGGGTATTAATGATCTCCCATGGTTGAAAATACACATAGAGTGGTGCACGGTGTCTTTGGTGAGAACAAGTGTGTGACCATATGGATAGTCAAGTGTGATGCATGAACGGCTCCAACACACAAAGGGAAAAGAGGGTGAGACCCTTAGAAGACTGTAATAGTACCCCGTTTAAAAGGACCAGACAAGTAGAATGACATCACGTGCTAACATGTGGAATATTCCATAACTTAAGGTGACGAATCAAATACAACAACAAATGTTAAAAAATATTCATACAAATGAAAACGAAATAGTTCATAAGCATGAGCGTAAGTTAAATAACATACATTGAAAATACAACAAGAATAGTCCTATTATATTCACAACATATGCATGAAATCATGTCGAATCTGAGTTTCATTAAAAGTGAAAGTTCCAATCATACATACACCATTGACAAACCACTAGCCCAATAGTGGAACATTAAAGTCAGCAACGCTGCTCCTTGAAAGAAGTATACTCCCTCTACGCTACGGAGAAGCCAAGGCTCTCACGAAACTCCCAAGCTATTCCTAAGCCTAGGCCTAGCCAAAATCCTGGCTACCAAAAGCCCTTTACCTAGGTTATGAGGTTCTATTTATAACAAGGGGGTGGATGACCTTTCAACTCCCCTTTGTGACTTTTGGACTACCCTCATGACTCTTCAATGTCTTTCAAATGACTCATTACATTACATCATGAATCTTCATATTCCAATATTGAGACTTGGAATTTCACTTACAAAATAATTACAAATAATATTACAATTTACACTTGTACCCATATAAGAAAAAATAGTATAGAGACAACCTGGTAGCCTAACAAGACACACCACTATGATGCTTGCGTTTGGGAGAACTCTAGCTCAACAAATTCCACTTGATGCTTCATGGTAACATATTGGTGCCAAGTTTGGTACTATGTGATGGCATCCCCAAACTATGTGATGGTATTTGGCTGGAAGAGGAATCTAGTCTCCATGGAATTTGGGTACAATATCTGGGAACTAGTTTCAACTTCATTTTGAAGCATGAGCAGGATGGTTCTAATTTGGACAGGACCACCAATGTAGTTCTACATGTTTTGTCTGTTCAACTCCAAATCTTCCTTAGTGGCAATCTGTCTCAGTTGCTCCATGTACTCTTCGATCTCCTACCAAACCTAGTTCTTGGGCTTGGCTTTGGTGGGTTAACCAACTGATGGGATCCTGTGTGTTTTCACCAAGACATCCAAAATAATGAATAAGGGTGTAGAAATTCTCACTGTAGATTAACTTGATAATGCAATATAACTAAAGCAAAATACTTTAATCTACTTCTACAATCAAGCTTCCAGAAGCTTAATAGATTTGAGCAAGCTCAAGCAGAACACATATAACCAAAAGAAGAATCAACATACATGAAACACAGAAGAATACTCAGGGAAAAGCCTCAGCTAGAAACCCACTATATGTATTATCATACAAGTGGAAATATATTAGGTTTACACAAGTCCTTAGCTCTCATAGCTAGCCATCTCTCAGTACAATCCCTCATAGATGCTCATAGACAAAATAGACTGCTGATAATCCTTCTCCTCTGCCCTCCAAGCTCCTATTTCCTTGCGCAGTTTTCCTTGGGTGATCTAGCTGTTACCATGTGTAACACTGATCACTCACACTGATCTCACACCCTGTAAAATTGTGCAATCCTCAAGGAATGAATTCCTTCTGCATGCATGTGTTTTCCTTATAGGAAAATTTATGCAATTGATAGTACACTGTCCCTATATTTAATCTCAACTGGGTCTTTCTCAGAATAGACATGCATGAGTTAATTATGAGAGAATCTTCAGTTATCTGGATTACACTAATTTGATGCATGCATTCATTAACTGACTGAACTCATAATTAGTCCTCAAATTGTTTGGAAATAATTTAATTGGACTTAACTCAATTAACTGAGCTAACTAATTACAACTCAAATACAACTCATCCTTATCTCCTTAATTAAGGGATAAGTGTTGTATGACATCACAAAGACTTCTAGCTTGAATTTCTCCAACTAATTAACTCAAGATGAATTAATTAATTATTTTTCAAGTAGCTAGTGAGACTAAATTCGAATTTTAATTTTCAATTTTAATTCAAGGACAAATTAAAATTGGAATATTCTTGTTGCCACATTTCAACACTCCCTCTCAACAAGAAAGGGATTATCTGTCACCCCGATCCCGTCTCTATGGAACTTGAATTTACACTTCGACGATGCGTTAGTCAAAATGTCAACATCTTGCTCCTTGGTTGAAATATACTGAAGCAACATTATCCTCCTCACTATACAGTCTCTAAGATGATGATATTGGATATCAATGTGCTTGGACCTATCATGAAATACTGGATTCTCAGAGAGTTTGATACAACTCTAATTATCACAATAGATCACAGTTGGATCCATACTTTGATCAAACAATCCAACTAAAATTTTCTGCATCCAGATGGCCTAACATGTTGCTTGACTTGCAGCCATGTATTCGTCCTTTGTTATGTTGAGTGCAATCGACCTCTGTTTCCTGCTATACCAAGAAACTGCTACTGACCCAAGGTTGAAAATTCCACCTGATGTGCTCTTCCAATCTGATGGACTCCCTACCCAATCTGCATTAGTGAAGCCCTGTAGCTTCACTCCCTCTATCTGTCTGTACCATAATCCATACTGAGATGTTCTTATGAGGTATCTCAAAACATGCATTTCCTCCTTCCAAAACATCTTGGTAGGCTGAACCATATCTTGACTCATATGGTTCACCGCATAGCACAAATCTGGTTGTGTGTTCATTAAGTACATCAGTGAACCCACAAGCTGCCTATACAAAGTAGCCTCTACTACTTCTCCTGAAGTAGCATCCTCCTTCCTTCAGTTACCTACTAGAGGAGTCTGCATGGGCTTGCACTTCTCCATGGGGAATCTCCTGAGTATCTCGTTGGTATACTTGCCCTTAGACACAAACAATTCCCCATCCTTCTGCCACACTTCCATGCCAAGGAAGTACTGCATGAGACCCATGTCTTTCATCTTGAATTCTCTTGCAAGGTCCTCCTTGCAAGACATGATTAACTGATCATCACATGTCAATATGAGATCATCAACATAAAGTACAATGATCATTGGCTTACCTTTTACAATGATGTGGTACAGGTTTGCATCAGCTTCACTCTTTGTGAAGCCCAACCCGGTGAAGTAGTTGTCTATCTTGGTGTACCAAGCACAAGGTGCTTTCTTCAGCCCGTACAAAGCTCTCTTGAGTTGGCACACATGCGAATCACGATCGAAGGTCTCAAAACCTTCTGGTTGCTCTATGTGCACCTCTTCCTCAATCTTGCCATTGAGGAATGCAGTCTTCACATCCATCTGATGGATCTTCCAACCCATATGTGCTAACAGTGCCAACATCGATCTGATATATGAGTACCTTGCAACAGGTTCAAAAGTCTCATCATAGTCAATCCCCTCAATTTGAGAAAAGCCATAGGCAACAAATATTGCCTTATACTTCTCCACACTACCATCAGCAACTTTCTTTACCTTGTAAATCCAACGGGAACTCACAACTAATTTGTTCTCTGGTCTTGGAACCACATCAAAAACATTGTTCTAAACTATGGAGTCATACTCCTCCACCATGG
>APFE031199613.1:0-11497 GCA_000404065.3 Pinus taeda
CGTTGCCGCCCCCATTTTGAACTGGGGTCCAATGTGGCGGTACTTTTGAATATAGAAGATAATCAGGCTCCACACCCAACACACAGGCATTGTTCAACATCCTGAGGACAACACATATTCTTATTTCACCCTTCTATTTTTTCTTCTATACTACTATAGGACTCACCCAGTCGGATTCTTCCACTAGTTCAATAGTTTCAGCTACGTGCATTTTGTCTAATTCATTGTGGATCTTTTCTTTATACTTTGAATTCAAGTAGTAAGGCCGCTACTTAACTGGCTTCACGTCGGCTTTCAGGGTGATCTTCATCATCCCTAAATCACCAATGATCCCTTTTAAGTCCGTAATTTTGGTCGGGAGCAAGTCTTGGTATTCATGGAGTAACTCAATGACCTTATCCACTATGGCATCATCCCAATAGTCACCAAGAATTGCATACTTCAGCTCTGCCTCCGTTCCAATGTTGACCTACTTCGTTTTTAGTGGTGTAGTGATTTCGGGGTCTTCAAGTGATGGTCTGCGAATCTTGCAACAGCCTTCTATTTCTGAAACGTTAATGTTTCGTGGGTCCTCATCATCCTCTTCAATATTTACATTATAACACTCTAGTGTGCAGCTCAACTGTGTCGGCCATTCTTGCTGAGGTACTTCCATTGGCTCCTGGGGTATTTTGAAGATAGCTACTTTTACTGTCTGTAGTGCATTGTCAACAGTATCTGACCAACAATATTTGAACATGAAGGTTAATAGAAATCCCTCATGCAAGACATCCCATTCGCTTGTTCCATGGTGGAGCTCGGTCTCAGTATATCAATTCATGGGTATGACATCCAAGGTATGATAGAATAAATGTACCCATTCAGGTTGTGACTCTTCCTCGTAGACCTTGGTCCATTTTGCGAGGTGTGTGTGTGGATCATCTCATCCATCATATTTGTCTACTAGCCATATCTACAATTTCCCAAATCATAGGTGCATCATTCTTCTACATTTGTGCTAGTCCTCAAAATTTCCTTGATGCGTACCCCACCATAGTGCAAGTGTCGCGCGTAGTGCCCACTTCAGTGCATCGAACAGCTGTTGTTTTGGTACTGCCTTTCAAATTTTCTCAAGAATTCATCCACCACTGTCAACCTGTCATATGTTGGTAGATCCCTTGCTTCTGTTGTCATGCAGCGCAATAATCTAACTATTATGTTTCAATTAAGCATTGTTACTTTGTGTAACCGATTCTACCATCATTCTGTCTCTTCGTATGAATCCGAGGTGCAGGATATTTCATGCTCCCACGAAATCCTTCCATCTGCAGTAGGATTCACCCAATTCTCTTCTCATGTAGTTATCTTATAAATACAATCGAGATCTCATCACTATCGTCATCATGCACTGATTCAGTGTATCATGCTCCTTCAGCTGGATCTAATGGTACTACTACGTGTAGTGACTTTTTCTCAAAGATCATTTTGCGCTTCTTCATATTAATGACTCCATTCATATCACTGGCCCAGTCTATTCCTAGTAATGTGGGATAGGGATTACTGTCATTGAAAATCTCTATCACTTCAAAATTCAAATGCACACTCACACCTTCAATATCTACCGTTACCCCTTGCAATCTTCCCATGGGCAAGAACTTCTGTTGGTTCGCCATTCATAATTGAATAGGAGATCATTGTAGTGCGGGTTTGCCCATGTGTTCCCATGTTTGTTTTGGTAGTACATTCATGTTTGATCCCAGATCCAAAATTACCTGATCCATTTCATATTCACCGATTTTCACAGTCAAGCTCATTTCCCTTCCTGTGCGCAATGCATGCTTTCTGAGTTTCCGAACCACACACGGTTCTCCTAACCCCACACACCTAGTGATAAGTTCATGTAGCCCCTTTACTACCTTGTTGTCACGTAGAAGTTTCATGCATGTCTCCAGAAAGGTAGTGAGCATTGAAGGATCCATTTCTAGTTCTAACTGATCCATACTACCTGAAGTGGAGGCCTCCATGAAGCTCTTCTTAGCTTCCATGAATGTCTCCTTCACACGTTCTAAATCAAATTCAGGTTTCTTTGTAGGGGCCTTGCAAACTAACGCACTTTCTTCTGGTTGCTTCCCTTTATCATCGCCAATGGTCACACTACTCCTCAGCACCATGTTTACATTCGAGTCTTCTTCGTGCAGTTAATACCTCATCATCTACAAATTCTGAGTTAGAGGGGGTTGAAGTTACCCTTTTTCATGCAGTCTCACTATCAGTGTAGGGTAGTCTTCTGCCTCATGATCAAACTGAGTATAGTACAAACATGATGTCCTCATCAGGTTTGTACAATCGCGGCATAATGCCCTGGCCCTCCACAATTATAACAAATTAACTGTCTACGACCCCTTCCTGGTCCCATTCCAACTCGACCTCAACCGCGCCCCTAAAATCCAGCGCGCGCCATTCCTGCATTCGGGTCAAGAGCTCGTGTTTTGGTCTGCACCCTGTAGACAGGGGATCAATCCATCATTAGTTTGTAGCTTCTGTAGGTGCACTCATCATGGCCTATCGACTTGCAAAAGTTACAAAACAATTGTTGGGATGCCTACATATACTTCTGTAATAGATGACAATTGTCTGTAGTGTGTTTTCCTCCTATCTGACAAATCGTACACCATAATGTAGGCGCCATGCTCAGTCCTGTCTATGCCTTAGGAATTAACGACATCGGCCCTCCTCCTACCAAGTAGTTCGCAAAAACTGGACAGTGGTCCTTGTCATGCCCCTGGCTTTTGCATTTTATGCACCACAGCTCCTCGCGTGCCTCTAGCCGAGGTGTCCTGTCCTGTTTCAAACTTTGCATTTCTAGACACAGATTTTGCAATTGTGCATGGATTTATTGGTCTCCCATACTAGGATCTTGGATAGGGGTCTCATGCAATCTCATTTCCATTTCTAAAGCTTCGGCCTAGGTGGAAAGATTTTGTTGTGACAACACCATCCCTAAGTGCAGTGTCAGTGATGCTACAAAACATGCGTGGAGTTCTCCATTTGTCAACGTCATGTTGGCTTCACGAATCATACCTTTCAATCTTTGGTCCAGATCCTAGGGAGTCTCACCTGGGAGCATCGTGATCTCCTTAAACCTAATGATTGATTGTTTTTTTGACTTTGGATTGCTAAATTCCCTGTTCAGTGCATCTTGGATCTCTTCGATTCCTGCGTTTTGATGGTCATTAGAATGCTTGATGTACCATGTTAATGTGTGATCCTACAACACACTTACCAATCTAGCCTTCCTAATATTTTCATCTACGACACCTTATGCTTCCCATACTGCTCTTACCGCGAACTGGAATTGGTCCAGATCTTCATTCCCTACTCCTTTGAATACCGGTAGTTTGATCGCACTCACCATAATGAATTGTGGTGGTGGCAGAGGTGGGTTGGGTGGAGATGGAGGTGAAAAGGGTGAGATGGGTGGTGGTGTGGGTGGAGGTGGTAAACGCGGAATGCATTGCCTTATTAGACTGATCGCGCTTCTTGGAGAAACTTTCACGAGCTCTTCCTCACTTTCCCGCAAGGGGGATATTAAGGGACTGGTTTCCAATTCTTCACTACTTCTGCTTCTGTATATCTTCCCACTTCGCGTAGTCCCAAACATTAATTTATTCACATAACCCACTTTTCACACAATAGCATCTTAATCCCAGTGTTCAAAGATTTAATGTACTTACCTCGCGGTCCCTTGAGGAAACGTTGCTCCACCTCACTGTAGCCGATGGTTGTATCTACTGCGAACTCAGTGATAAATCCTCCTAGAATTCAGTTGAGCCAATGGTCCACATCTCGCACAATCTTATCTCGTGACGCTTCTAGTCTACTCACTAATTCTGGAGTCCACATGATTGGTTTGTCAAGCCTACACCTTCCCTGACTGTCTGTTAGCTTTGTGATCCACTCATACAGCTTAGAAGGAAAGGATGCAAAGAAAATTTCGTGGATTTCCGTATACAAGTAGCACTCCAACCACTGTTCTTTAGTCACTTGAAAATTTCTATTTTCCTGTGCCGCGAACTCGTGAATCTTATTATCCAACCACTCTTCAATTTCTTTCTTTGTTGGATTCCAGTGGCATGACATCATACATACCTTATGCAGATCTTGGTCTTGACAACAAAACCATTTGTTGGCTTGTATAGGTACCTAACCCAGGTTCAGAGGTGATTTAGCCAAGAAAATCCCAGTACTAGTGGCCTTTTCGGCAATAGCCTGTGGAGCACGGACTGAGGTCTCACCCGAAGTAGTATGGGAGGGTACTAGAACCAAGTTTCTATACTCTGGGGATGTCTGATGAGCTTCTGGAGGTCTGTGGTTTAACCCTGTGCGCATGTCACTACAGGCACCTGTTAGTCCTTCGCTATTCGAGGTGTGTCACATATTATACCCAAGTTCCTTGCTATTTAATTTGATATTACCTGATTACTCAACTTATTTGTGTAAGACTAGTGATAATTAACAACATTTCCAACAATCATATCAGTGTGCACGATAAACAAAACAGTATAAATGTAAAGAAGGCAATACACAAGCAGATACACAGAAATTGGGATCAACTTCTCTTTATTATTCTTCGATCAAGATTACAGACTTGGCATTGCCCTGCACACTTAGCTACAGGGGTCCACGCACTTAGCCGCGGACTCTACTAGGCCTCTACACGCTTAGCTGCAGAGCCTCTTCCTACTACTATGACCCAATACACTTAGACTCTTACTCTATGCCCAAACCATGCGTATCCATCTATCTCTCCAATTTGCTATCTTTACAACTTAGAGCCTCGCTCTATTTATATAGTCCCATGGTCTGCAAACCATGGGTAGGCCGACATGACATTACATTACTTTACAATACTTAGGGCAAACAACCATATGACTCATCTTATACTTCGCTCTCCGCGCCCATAATTCGTGGAGTCTTACAATACGTTTGACCAAAACTTGGGCTTTGAGCCTCAAAAAATGTCGTAGGGGGATTCGATTCCCAACAGTAACAATAGAAATACCATAAATATATCAACCATAAAATCCACATATAAACCAATAAATTTACACATGAAAACCAAGGGAATGAATTTCTCATTAATGAGTGAAAAAAACAATAGAGATGCGACTACCACGTTCCACCCGACCATAGATTGGCTGAGTCAAGTCTCTATTCAGCCAATCAAACCCATGCCATATTCCAAGCGTGAATGGGGTACTCATAATGAACTGAAAAGAAACAAACAAGCATGGATGCTACCAAATTTCCCCACCTACACTGTGAGGAATTTTAGTGCCTCCTAGTATCTCAAGCTTTACCGTAATCTAGAGTCCAATCCAGGGATCGCTAAGTCCTACACCAAGACCCACTCTCTATGCTTTACCGTACATCCCATTCTAGGACTACCAGGACCAACGGAGAGAAATTTACCTCTTGGCTTTACCGTATATCCCGTCATTCACTGATAGGGATTTCTAGGCCCACCGAGGCACACAATCCTGGGTTTATTGCAGCCCAAAGTCTAGTGTATGGGTTACTAGGCCAATGGCTTTATCATGATCCACAGTATGGTTCAAGGACCACTAGTCCATGTGTTTGTCATTTCAGATATTCACCCCTCTCAGCTTCGAATCCATGCGGAATTCCAACTCAACTGAGGTATGACAGAAAACAACCACATGAAACGCCATGTAGTCGAAATATAGCAAGGAAAATACACATAAAAATTGATACCTACAAAGAATCTTGGTGTATTTGTTTGATCCTACCTTTCCCTGCTTTATCTTTGCTTCCTCTTGCCTTCCATTCCTTTCTTGCTCCAATGCCAAAGTGCTCCAAGAAAACTCTAAGTGTCCAAGAGTGAGAGAGAGACAGAATAATGAGAGAGCTCCAAAAATGAACTGACCAAGTTTACACTGACGAAGCTTGACAATTGATCCTCATAAGCCTTTTTACCAATGAGGTCTCTATTTTCTTCAATTTCTATTATTTTCCTTCAATTTCCTCCTCACATGCAACCTGTGACCTTTCGCCTTCCTTTGCTCCTAATTTCCTTTATTTCATGAATAAAATGCCAATTAATGCCTCTTTCCTTTCTAAAGCCTTAGTCATTGCCTTTGTCAATTTCCTTAGCCATAATAACCAACATGAACACCCACTACGATGTTTTTCCTGCCTATTGTAGTGGCTGTAACACCCTCCAAAATTGTGTCCTACATTTAAATTTTGGAGCCTACTGTGGATCCTATGAGTGGTCGTTCCTTAGTCACTTATTGATAAGCTCATTATTTCAATCCCCCTTCTTCAATCTTGAGAGTCATTCACACTTTTATCTTTATATATCATGTGTCATCTCCAGGCATGGGATTTATCTCTTGTCATGCAAAATGAATTTTTGGTTTGCTTCAAGGAGAAATATTTGTGAAAATGAGTTGTTCTTATCATATAGACATGTTTCACACTCATTTAAAAAATTTAACCCACTATTACACAAGTGTCATCATTATCCTCTCAAAGTCTATTATCGGAGTTGTGCTTGTCATAAACTACCACAAAGAGTTGTTGCATTTAAGAAAATTATGTTTTCATATGTTCTATATTATCTATATTATATCACTAAGCGTTCAAGTGTGTGGTCACAGTCGAGTTCTATCACCGTTCACATCGGTTCCACTAATCCCACACTTAGTCAAATTTCGAATAATTCTTAGAAACCTAGCCTCATATAGCCTTCCTAAACTGTGCACTTCACATATGCAACCCTCAAGCCTTTTCCTTTCTTGTTGGAATTTCACAATCTATAGAATTCCCAGCATCCCTTGGCATCCAAAATTGCACATAGGCTACCTCCAATGACCTTCCCTCAACCGTGTTGAAATTTGGTACCGGAGGACAGGAGGTTCCCTTAGGCTTTGATCTTTGGCCTAGGGAAAAGTGTCCAAAAGATTTTAATTTTTTCTCCTAAAGTGACTTTATAATTTTTTATAAAGTTAAAATCTAATTTAAAAGTGACTTTAAGTGATAAAGTTACTAAAGTCTAAATTTAAAGTGACTTTAATAAAGTCAATGTAAAATTAGAAAGGAAAAGTGACTTTGGAAATAAATGACTAAGTGGGTCTTTATTAAAGTGGGGTGAATAAAATAGAAAGTGAGATTTAAATGAGCATTAAATCTCAGCCCTAGATCTCAATCTATTTCAGCCATTGGATTTAGGGGTTACCCAAAAATCACTTAGGGTTAAATTAAAGGACATAAAGGTCATTCATTCTTTCATGAGTAAATTGAGAGAAGGAGAGCAACAGAGCAAGGGAGATTTCTGGGCAGGGAGGAGAAGGAGGCAGCGGCTTAGCACACATTCCAAGGCAGCATTTTAGCAAATCCGTACAGTTGAGTTAGCACACAGAAAAAGCCGTATTTGGGCACGATTTTCTAGAAATTCGTACAACAAGTGCACAGATTTTGAGGAGGCCGTACAGCAGATTTTGAGGAGGTCGTACAGCATTTTTCAAGGAGGTCGTACAGCAGTTTTTGTGGAGGTCGTACAACAAATTTGGAGGAGGCCATATAACAGTTTTCAAGGATGTCGTACAGCGGTTTTCAAGGATGCCGTACAACAGATTTGGAGGAGGCCATACAACAGTATTGTTGTTCTGTTTTGTTGTTTGCAAGTTTTCCAATTCGCTGTGAGGCATGGAAAACGAGATAAGTTGTAAAAGTTTGCTTGCTGATTTTTGCTGAATATTTCTCTTACTGTAAAAGCATTTTTCCAGAAATAAGGAGCTTTCGAACTGGTTTCCCCCAAGAGTTGTAAGGGGTTTTTCCAGGGTTACCTTGACCAAAAATAACTGTGTTCAAATGTGTTAAATGGTTGTTTGTACCTGCTGATTTTTATTTCTCCATTTTCCAGCATTCTGTAAAATTTCTAGATTGTGTTTTCAGCAAAATTTATTTTTTCCAGTGTTGAATGCATGGATATGGGAATGGGCATTTAACTATATGGGAGAAATAAGATGAAACTGAAAACCGGGGTGGGAAATGATAAATTTTTACATAACGATGTGCTTATATGATTATACCAATGGTGTAAATGGTCAACTTCCTAGTTGAAAGAAGTAGAAATGATTATTGAAAAGGAATTGGTATCTTAATGAAATCATAACACTAATAACCCTGATGAGATAACATAGATCCTAGATGGATGTTAAATAATCTTAGTTCATAGTTGAATGTCTGTAAAGTAAATGAATGCTTATAGGGTTTTATTCTATATTTGATAAGTGTTGAGATGTTTCTCATAATGACGACGTTTCATGATATGATGGTATGAGGGTGATCATATGCCCATGTGGGTCAAATTTGTATAGTTGTTACAATAGTGATGATGTATACTTATGATGATTATGATATGCATAGGTATTATGATGTTATATTGACATATTCATTTACTACGTGATGATAGGTATTTAATGTTAAATACTCATGATGGATATGATATGCATAGTGTGGCATAGGAATTATGATGTTGATGTTATAACTTATGAGGGTATTTCATAAGGTGAAACATGTGATAGTTGCATACAAATTTATGACATGCATGAGCATGCAGTTCGTTAGTATTCATAATGTTGCGATTAACAATGATGAATGTTCTCATGATGACATGCACGACTTGGCATGTGGATTATTTTCTATGATACCATGATGGTATGGCTAATGCATTGGTAATTTGGTTGCATGTTGAGGTGTGATGATTCACAGAACTCCACAAATGGGCCGAGAGGGCCGGTTTATTTGATGATCTCATGCGAGCACATACACACGAAAGAAAATAAGTAACACCATATGGGCTAGGGACAAACTTAATCAACACTACATATGCCAGTGGTTCCTTTGTCTTGTATAACTCTTGATGGATAACTCTTGAAGGGCTATGGGACTATCTTGAGGAGGCCAAGTGCCTGATGTTCTAGGCTAGGTGCCTAATATTGTATTGGGATGCCGAAGTCTGGTGGGGGTGTAAGGACATTGATGCCTGGGGTTGTGCGCCTTAGTGAGTTGTGGAGGGAGTGAGCCAACCTTGCGAGATGCCTGGTGACATTGAGCACTGTACCGGATGCCTACCTTGGGGCAGATGAGGTCTGAATCAGGCGCAAGCCTTGGGGCCAGCCTTGGACTAGGATACAGACTGAGGAGGCTTATGCCTGATTCCGAAAATTGAAGGCTTATGCCTAATTCCGAACGTGGGAAAAAGGACATAGATTCCTTAGGATTTCCCACGTGTTGTGAAACTTTCGATGCCTGCTGGTTATACTAGTTTAGCAGGGCTGCCGACACTGTTACATGACGTAATAAATAACAAAATAAATGTAATGTCCCTTAATAATAAATAATAAATATTAACAATAAGAATAATAAATTTATAAATTAATTACAAGGGTTTAAAATAATATAAATACAAAAAAATAGTAAATTATAATCAAAATAATAGTTTTAACATGCTTCTTTTAAATAATATAGATAGAAATAACAGAAAATAAGTAATAATATAATTATAAATTATTACACAAATGCTTTAAAATAAATATAAAATAAATGAAATAAACAAAAAAAGAAAGTAATCAGTAAAACTATAATATATATCAAGAGAGTAACAAAGAATAAACTAGAAAGTCAGTAGTGTTTGGGCCATTTGTTTTGAAAGACAGCAATCATCATGAGTGTTGTCATGTGGTTCCCCTTCTAATGTTTGCTCTATTTAATAGATGGTGAGGAAGATGATAGGCATTCCATCATTCCAAGATCCTGTCATTCATTCTCTTGGGAGAATAGTGTTCTAAGATAGAGGAGTCACTGGCAGTAGTACATTGATTGAGGGCTCATGGATGGCCAGTTGTAGCAAGTCCTTGCGTAATTGAGCCTATAGTTGAGAGGAGAGTCGTCCCCAAAACCTTGTTGTCGTTAGCAGGCGTCAACCACAGGTAACACAAGTGCTACTCTGATTTGAATTTGATATTAATTAGAAAATTAATTATATGTTTATTTTGGGTTGTTACATTTAGATCTAGCTTCCTTTGTTGATGGTAATTGATGAGGATGTTTTGATGCTTCCTTGGATCATCTTCTTCAAGGATAAGGAGGGAATCCTTACTGCAATGATAGGGAGCTTGCCTTATAGCTTTTGAAGATGATAATGCCTTCTTGCCTTCAAGATACTTCGACTTCTTTGGTAGTGAATGAATGCAGATAAAAAATGCTTCCAGGATCTCCAAAATGATGTGATCTTAGTCCTAGAAATGCTTCTTTATACTTTGGGTTGCCTTGATTTGTAGATCTCTTCATCTTGATGAGGATCTTTGTAGTCTTTTGCTAAGGACTATAGCATCCAACACTCTTTCTGGTGTAGACTTCTAGTTGCCTTGATTTGAAGATCTATTTGCCTTGAGTAGAAATAAGGCTTTGGCCTTGATTATTTGATGATCCCAAGACTTCTTTTGAAGTAGACTTCCTTCATTGATCTAGGGTTTGATTCTACAATGTAGATCCTCCAACTTGCTTTGATATCCTTCAACTTCTGCTTTGATGCCTTTCTCGAGATTTGATCCTTGAGTGTCCCTTGATAAGATGTCCTTCCTTGACTTTGACACCCTAGCTCTAATACCTATTAGAATAATTCTAATTTAGTTTAATGCTCATTCTTCTCGCTGTTGCTATTTTCATTCTTTTAGCAGTTTCTTAGATGAAACTGATTCTTTACATAGAAACTTGATGTTTCTATCTTTGTAAATATCTATGTATTATTATTGAGTATTGTTGCTCAATCATGTAATGAATTCATCTTGGAAATCCATATGCGTGTTTCACATTGTTTTAATTACAATACAACTATATTAAGAACTCATTGTAGAACATCTTCAAATTTCAAAATTTTAAATATCATCAAAGTCATAATATCATCAGTCATCAACACTTGGAATTCCATCATTTGGCTCATCTAGTGAGTCACCATCAATGCTAATATAATAAGGCAGTCATAAGGACCATTTCCAAGTAGTTATAATCCATAAGATTGTTCTAGGAAATTCAAAAAACATAGATAATATATACTTATGGCCTACTTGTATGATCAAAAAGCCCTAAATCATCATGTGCAGATGGCATAGTAAAGGCACTAGAATGGTAATCATCAAAGTCATCAATAGATGGAATTCCAACATTTGGCTCATCTAGTGAGTCACCATCAGTGCTAATATCATCTTCTGGCTCTAGATCAACATCAAACCATGGCTGGGAGGAACTAGATGCATCTTTGGCCACACTACTCAAGGCCAACTTCAAATTACTGCGAACATAAACAAGGTCTTCCAACCTTGTAGACAATAATTTGTTTCTTTTCTTGCATTGGATATGGTTAAAGCTACTCCAGTTCCTTTCACAAGCAGAGACACTTGATCCCTGGCTCAAAATACGAACTGCAAAA
>APFE031199636.1:3602-21732 GCA_000404065.3 Pinus taeda
GACTCCTACGAGTAATACCACAGGTCAATACCGCTTATTACTAATACCATCTATCTAATACTACGGCCCATTTGCAACCAACTGTGGTTCCTTTATTAATTGCGGATTAACCACTTACAATTATTAATATGGGCTTTATTGACTCTTAACTATGACGTGGTCCCATTACATAGATAAGGGGGTTAGGGTGGGACCCTAACAGGTATGTTGCAGCTCATAGAAAGATCATGAAGGCAGTTCCATTGAGGAAGTGGGTAGAATTGCTATGGGATTAAGGAGAAACATATGTCAAGGAGGTCATAAATGTTTGTGCTTCGGGAGTCTGATGCAAGAGCATCCGACCACCCTTAATCAAAAGTCAAAGTCAGATCTATGGAGGAGGAGACATGGACAATCATGTAAACTAGGAGCAATTTTCTATTAAAAACGAACTAATTTGATGGAATTGGTAAGTCTCGAGAAGATTTAATTTAATGTAATTATCTGCCATGTATGCGAATATAGATATTTAGGCAATTTGTGAGAGGAAATTGTGGATCTAAGATGATCCACGCTTATGTAATTTATTATATAAAGAGAGTCTGTATTGTGAGATATATAGAGCATAGACAGAGGGTAAGAATACAATGTAATCGATAGAGAAATTGTGACTAAGGCTGAAATGCCTTAGACTATAATTGATTTTGTATAATATAAATATATTTGTGATGTGAATTTCGTGTGTTTGGTTACCAATAGTTAGATGTTTGTGTTGAATAAAGGAAATTCCATGTTGCAGGATTGTTGATTGACCATCGATAACTATAAGGATCAATGGCGATCTAGCATTAATATGATATATGTGTGTGAGTGTTTAAATAGAGTGTGGTAGAGTTAATCTGGGTTGAAATGCGAATTTCATTACAAACGAACAAGCGCAGAGGGAGTTGTCGGATCATTTAGATTGACAGATATTAATGATGGAAGAAGAATGGGAGAGGACTAGATCTGGATTGTTAGACTGATAGATCTATTAGATCGATGGTGATTAGTCAATTGTGGGGGTAGGAGAGTGTGGATTTCCATGATTGTGGCTAAAGTCCCGCACTCGCTGCTAGCCGTCGATCTCATTTTCAAACACATATGTCACAGTGAACTGCAGGGGTTAAGCTGTTTGGTAATCTGTGTTCTAGTTGAAGACACGTAGACCATAGATTCAGCCATAACCCATAGGTCCACATATTTTTTTATAAAGATAGAGCTAAAATACCTTTAGGAAGTTTTCTGCGTCATCAAATTATATCAGCTATACATTTTTTCCCTACATCTCTGAATATTTTTGTTTACATTTCTAAATTTGTTTGTGCATTAATGTGCTTTAGTTGGTGGGTAGTTATGTAAACCTACCACCAGTATCACTTTGAAAGTTTTGTTTCCATTATCCCAGATGAACAAGAAAATTGAAAGCAAAACGAGGCAGCAGTGATTCCTGCCGGGGTCTGATACCCTTAAAATCGGTCAAAAAGGATTGCCCACTTAATAAGATATGTAATGAGTGTGGATTTCCCATTGAATAAAAAGGAATAGGGAGTTAAAATAATCCAGAATGAAGATCTTGCAGAAGTAAGAAAGATGCACATTGCACTGGCCTAAAGCTTAGAAAACGAGATATCTATCCAATTTTGTTTTAAATTTCGTTCAAAGGAGAGCATGCAAAGATAATCTTATTAAATAATATATAACATACATTCAGGAAAGCACATTTATGCTATAACCAAGAGCATCTAAATATAATCTTATTAAATAGTATATAACATAAACAAGGATATCAGTTTTAATGCTATTGTAAATATTTTAATGTAATCTATGATGGTGGGCAATGTCCAAGCTATCCATTATTTTACCCAAACGGTTTCAATGCCATTCATACAATCATGTATTTTCTTCAATTTAATATCTCAAATTATCGTACCCAGGTCTTGCAGATGAAAATGATTTTCAAAACCTAAATTATGTGAGCAACAAAAAGAATAGATCTCATATGGAGTTTTATTTGCACAACTACGTTCTATACCAAAGGCTAAGTCTCCAACAACTATGTTCTACAACAGAGGCCGAGACTCCAACAACTGAGAGAATTTATGTCTTGGCTGCAAAACATCAAAGGCCGAGTCTCCAACAACTAAGAGCATTTATGTCTTGGTTGGAGAATGAGGAGAAGAGGGTGTTTTTTGGTACTAGTTTTCCATGCGCAGATGGAAGGGAGAATAGACTAGCTTCCATTAGCCCCATGACCTATCTGGATTGATTTATGAGGATATCAACATCTAATCCTCAATCTAGAATTACATCCAAGACAGAGAGCCCGTGACTAAGGTGGCTCCATTGAAATAAAGGCATCCTTTTTGTTGTTTGTACATGAACATTTGGAATTAGTTGGAACATCTCATGATAGCCACAACCACTTGGAGTGCATGCAAAAGTTTCTAGATATGTCGTTTATTCCAGTGTAATCCGGAGTAGTTCAGAATTAACGGTTGAATATTAGTATTATTCAGGCATAAAGAAAATATCATTGATCAATCTCAGGTGCATCAGGTGGGGGCTCCAGCTCTATTGTTTGTTCGCGGGGTCCTCTTCCCTCTCTTACTTGGTGGCGTGGTTGGCTATCTGACTTGTGTCTTCTATTTTTGTTGGGCAGTTGGTCTGGTGTGTAGTTGGGTTCGGTGTTTGCTCATTCTTTTGTGAGATGAGAGGGTGAATATGGTGACAGATTCAGGTCTCCATCTCTTGGTACTATGCATCCCATGTGTGTCCACCCACATGTTGGGTGGCATTACTCCCTTCAGTCGGGTCGGGAACATTTTCATGCTGCATGCCAAAAAAGGTAATAAGATTACCTACGAAAAGCCCACCCAATCTAATCAAGAAGGTAGGCATGGATGGATGGTAGTTTGGAGGTTGATCTCAGTCATTGATTTCACCATTCAGGGCCCCACCTTCGTGCACTATCTTAATAACTATACCCCTCCAACACGCATTATCTTAATCATTGTATGATTCAAGTCATCTATTTTATACCAAATATAGTAGGTATAACTGATTCTCTTATCAAACCGCCAGAGACTCTAACTGCCTGCACAATCTTAATAACTGTATGAATCAAGTCATATATCTTATACCAAATAGAATAGGTATATCTCATATCAAATTCCCTGATTCTCCTATCAAACCGCTAGGGATTCTAACTGCCTACGGTTCTTGTTTTTTCATGTTACCTTTTTCTTTTTTAATATTTAACTTAAAGTAACATAATAATTGTTTTTGTTTTTCATGTTTGTGTTTTTCCTTTTTAATATTTAACTTTTCCTTCTTAATATTTAACTTAAAGGGCAGTTTAGCAACGTTTTTGTTTTTTTCCTCTTATTTATTTAAATATATTTTTATTAAATTTTTTAATTTCATTAAAATCTTTCAAAATTGTCAATTAAAATTAATAAATTTATTTAAATGGGTAAATTTGTTAAAACATAAAATATTTATATTAATTTTTCCTATTTTTTTTAATCGGATGGGTACTTTTCACTATATAAATTGGGTATTTTTCATTATATAATTTATTTTGTATGACTAAAATTATTTATATTAGAAGAAACTAGTCTGGTTTCAATTACATTTAAAAATTCTATGTACCAATGGTATCCAAAGCATAGCTTGCTTTATTCTATGATTTCTATACTATACATTGTAATCGTACATTGATATCTTCCATAATCTCGACAAAAGTGTCTAAGCAAAAACAAGAATTTGTAGTACATAGAAAACCATTTTTAGTCATTATTAGATGGTTTGTCTTCTTCGCAGTAGGGCCTTTTCCGTTTACTTTTTTCTATCTCTTCTACAACCTTGATTGGTCTCTTGTTTCTATCTCCTGTACAACCTTAACTGGGCTCTTGTTCTACTCTATGGACCCTATGGATGGAAACCCCTCTAGTACTTCGTTTACCTGGTCGCACAAACTATTGCACACTAGCTCTGAGCTGCTCTTCATCAGATCCATCTGCATCTTAATTATCGTGTGATGCTGGAGCATCCAACCAAGGGTGAACAAGAGGGAGTGTTTGTCTCACAAGTTAAGAGGTTCATAGGTCGTTGTACTTGAGTTGTTTTTTTTTTTTTTTTTTCTTAGTTATTAGCAGTTGGGACATGACAACAAGTTCTATTTTATTTTTTCTGTTAAGATTTTTTTTCTTAAAAGGAAAAAGGAAAACAAAAACTTTGTTTTTTAATTAATTCCAGAATTTAGGAAAATAGGAAATTAACAGTTACTCGTGGTAACTACCTGTAACTGTTGACAATTTTAAAATTGTTCAACAAATCATACAAAAAGAGAAGAACAAAACATTGTAAAGGTTGATTTCCATCATAGCAGAAGAGTAATAGAAAATATACAAGCAACTTTCAAAATCATCTAAATCCAATTTGCAACTAGATAAATTCCTTTTCTATTCCAAGATGAATTGTGTGCATTTCCAAATAGAAATAAGTATTGGCAGATTAAAATCTTTTAGTATACATCGAGAATATCAGAGACGACAAGACCAAGAGCATGGAAGTGTTGCTACAGTCACATGGAGAGAATAATCATCGAAGAGCCAACAAAACTCACAACAACTACCTACAGTTCTTAAAGAGCATCGAGCATACAACAAAGAAAACAAGCAGAGGGTTTTGTAATAAGCATCACCAGATTTCCAACACGAAGACAACATCAATGACCAGGTACCACATGAATTAACACACCATTCTTTTCATTGCAAATATAGTTTGAAGGAAAAATTACAGAAGTCCTTGAAATTCATTTACACTCTAAATTAAGACCAGTTTGCATTACAAATAGACAGAGGAACCTGAGTTCGAAACCCTGAATATATATTGACCTTAAAAACCCCAAGTTAAAAACAAACCAAGCGACCTGCCTATATTCTACAAGACCAAAATATGGACTAAGTGACTGATAGAGAAGCCGAAGCCTGAGACCAGGACTCAGCAGTATCAACAGATGACAAGCACGAGATACATGGAAAGACCCTACCTAGTCTAGCGAGTTTCCAGACGAGCCGAAGCCACAGTTTCTCGCTTGCCATCCATCTGCAACCACTGCACGTAGAAAATTAATAACGAGAAGAAAGAAAATCTCAAGCAAACGAAGAAAACGGGGTAAGGGTTTATCACTTACTAGAGGAAGGGTCGACGAATTACAGGAGGAGAGGCCTCAACAGGTCGCGAACCGACAAGGAAACCTCCTCACAAGGAGCACCGACTGTCAGGACTAGTAGGAAAAGAATAACAGACACTGGATCAATGAAGGAAAGCATACCTGAGTTAGCCATGTGATGAGGTCGAGTATTGGGTCACCTTGTGGCCACAACCTGGATGCAAAGTGACCAATAACAAGTTAAACAACAAAACCACCAAACTAGTAATAAAAAAAATACAATAACAGTGTTGCCATATATGTTCAAGGGGAAGCAACCCTTCACCGTGCCATAGAAATTTCTGAATAGAGTTGCAGAACACCAAGAGACAAGCCCAAAACCCTTAGGCAGACTAACAAACAAAACAACAAGCCATTGATAGTGACAAAATACTAGTAGAGCTCCACCACTGAGCAAAGTTGTGACTGAAGAAACCAAGCAGAGTGCCACAAGAAAAAATCAACGAACCCCACAAGTGAAAACCAGAGAATAGACTCCCTCAGCACAAAATGGAATGAAAGTCGAAATGACAAAACAAGTGAGAAGTTAGGGTTTCAAGCGTAGCGTAAGGCGAGAGGACGGAACCCGAGGTAGAGACAGGTGTCTCCCTCACAACCTGAACTGTATCAAGACATTTACCACAGCAAAATATCCACACACCATCGAAATCCACAAAATCATTTCATTAATAATTTTATTTAATCAAATCTTGTATCTGGACAAATGATGAGGGCTGGTCCCATCAATTTTGGTATCAGAGTATGAACAATTGACTGATTTTCTTATAAAATGGAAGTTGGGAGAAGAGGTCATGGCAGAGCTATTCAAAGAGTAGTAGATGAGGGATAGAGGGAAGAGATTAGGATCCTAAATGCCCATTTGGCGGCAGTAGAAGTAGGAAGGAGAAGGGATTCGAAAGTAGGAGATGATAGTGAGGAAGAAGCTGTAGTTACAACAGATGGATCAGATGAAGAAGGACCTGAGATTAAATTTTTAAGGTCAGTTTTGTTGGCTAGCAGTAAGCCAAAACCTAAAATTCCAAAATATGATGGAAGTTTGTCCACAGAAGTGCTGTTGGACTGGATTAGTGAGTTGGACAAGTATTTTGAATGTGAGGAGGTCAGCGAAGATAGGAGAGTTAAATTTTCTGCTACCAAGCTAAAAGGACACAAGGCCTTATGGTGGGATATTGTCCAGGCAGAAAGGAGAAGATTGAATAAGTTACCAATTAAAAAGTGGACTACAATGGTCGCCAAGATGACGGGCATGTTTCTTCCCAAAGATTACCATATTGCTTTGCATCGATAGGTATAGAATTTGAAGCAGAGAGGAATGATGGTGAAAGAATATACTGAGTAATTCTATCAAGTGAATTTGAGAGTTGGTTATACTGAAGACACCCCAGAAAAGATAGCAAGGCTTGTGAATGGCATAAGGTTGGAGATATTGGAAAAGATAAGTATTCTTTCTCCAAAAACCATAGAGGAAGCATACCAAAGTGCCTTAAAGGCAGAAGAAAAAATCACAAGGAAGCAGAATGCCAGGAGGGGACGAGGAACTAGCAGAGGGAAAGGACAATCCTTTGGCAGAGGAAGAACTATCAACAACAGTGAAGAGGGAAATAGTTCCAAAATGTCAGGGATAGCAGAAAAGGAAGGTAGCACTAGGGGAGGAAGGCCATACAAGATAGGCAGGGGAAATGATAGATGCAAAGGAGTTACCTACCAGTGCTACAAGTGCCACAAGTGGGGGCACATATCCTTTGAGTGTCCTAAAGGAGAATAGGTTGGTCAAAGAGGACCATATATTGCTTAGACAGAAGAATAAGAGGCACCACCTCAAGAGGTAGAAAATGCACCAGAGATAGGAGAGGCCTTAGTCTTGAATAAGGTATTGCTGAAACTAGCAAAAGAAACAGCTAAAAAAACCCAAAGGAAGGCATTATTCTGGACTATGTGCAAGTCACATGGCAAATGCTGCAAGCTGATTATAGACAGTGGAAGCACCGATAATCTAGTTTCAACAGATATGGTGGAGAAATTGGGTCTAAAACAACTTAAGCATCCAACCCCCTATAAGGTTTCATAGTTACAGAAGGGTCACCAACTGCTAGTTGATGAGCAGTGTGAGGTGGAATTCCATATTGGCAAATATAGGGACACAGTTATTTGTGACATCATGCCCATGGATGTGTGTCATATTTTGCTAGGTAGACCGTGGCAGTATGACTGGAAAGTTGTTCATGATGGGAAGACAAATTGTTACAAGTTTGTTAAGGATGGGATTAAGCATACGTTAGTGCCCATCAAGGATGAGGAAACAACAGAAACTAGTGGAACAAAAGTACTATTGGTGGGTGGAAAGCAATTTTTAAAGCAAACTGAAGATGACAAAGGGAATTATGTTGTTGTAAGGAGACCAAGAATAGTGTTGTTGCACACTGAAATTTCTTATTTACTTGCACAAATCCAGGAAATGTTGCAGGAATTTAGCGACATTGTGGTGGATGATCTATTGGATAAATTGCCACCAAAGCGAAGTATCAGTCATCACATAGATTTCATCCCTGGAGCTAGTTTACTAAATAAAGTTGCTTACCGGATGAGCCCTAAAGACAACGAGGAGATTAGAAAACAGGTACATGAGTTGCTGGATAAGGGACTGATACAAGAGAGCTTGAACCCATGTGCAGTACCAACAGTGCTTGCTCCCAAGAAAGGAGGCAAATGGGGGATGTGCATGGATTCGCGAGCAATCAAAAAGATTATGATGAGGTGCAGGTTTCCATTGCCACGAATGGATGATATGATGGACTGTTTGAGTAGGGCAGCATATTTTTCAAAGATAGATTTGAAGAGTGGATACCACTAGATTAGAATCCGGGAAGGGGATGAATGGAAACAACTTTCAAGACTAATGAAGGGTTGTATGAATGGCTGGTAGTTCCATTTGGGTTGAGTAACGCACCTACTACTTTTGTGAGCCTGATGAACGAAATGTTGAAGGAGTTCATTGGGAAATTTGTGATTGTGTATCTTGACGATTTCATTGGGAGGAGCATTTTTGACATGTTCAATATGTTCTAGAGAAATTGCAGCAAAACAAGTTGTTGATAAATCTGAAGAAATGCACTTTCTTTCAAAAGGAGTTAGTCTATTTATGTTTCATGATTGCAGAGAATGAGCTGAAAATGGACACAGAAAAAGTTGTAGCTATACTTAGTTGGCCATCCCCTAAGAGTTTGTTCGAAGTTTGAAGTTTTCATGGGTTGGAAAGATTTATCGTAAGTTTATAAGGGACCTTAGTGGAATCTACGCATCTATGTTGGATACAATCAAGAAGGCAAGCCAACCTTTTCAGTGAACTGAAGCTATGAAAAAGAGCTTCTAGATATTGAAAAAGAAGATCACTGAGAGGCCAATTTTTATGCTACCTTACTTCAACAAACTTTTTCAAGTTTGTTGTGATGCCAGTGCTACAGCCATTGGGGCTGTACTCAGCCAGGAAGACAAACTTGTTGCTTATTTCAGTGAAAAGTTAAATGAAAGCAGACAGAAGTACTCGTCTTATGAAAAGGAGTTCTATGCTGTCATCTAAGCATTAAAATATTGGAGACACTATTTGCTGGGTAATGAGTTTGTTTTATTTTCTGATAATTCTATCTTGCAGTACGTTATGCATCAACACAAGCTGAACCACAAGCATGAAAAGTGGGTTGAATACTTGCAGAGTTACAGTTTTTGTTGAAACATATTAGTGGACAGGCCAACAAGCTAGCAGATGCATTGAACAAGAGGGTTTTGCTCTTGCAGGAGAGCACGATACAAGTGCTAGGTTTTGAACACTTGAAAGACTTGTATCAGACAGATGTGGATTTTAAGGAGGCTTATGAAGCCTTCCAAAACCCTTTGATGAGAAATAATAGTCCATGGTTGGACTATAACCTACAGGAGAAGCTTTTGTTTAATGGATGATAGTTGTGTATTCCTGACTGTTCGATGAGGGAGAAAATCATCTAGGAGAAACACAGTGGAGGACTTGCCAGACATTTTGGTAATGATAAGACCTTAGATCAGCTCAGTCACTTTTATTATTGCAGGAGGATGTGAACGGATATGCAACGATTTGTAACCAGATGTAAAGTGCGTTAGTTAGAAAAAGGACACAGTCAGAATACGGGACTCTACACACCACTGCCTATTCTAGGTAGACTGTGGGACTCAGTCAGCTTGGACTTTGACTTGGGTTTGCCAAGAACACATCATGGTCATGACTCTATCATGGTGGTAACGGGCTGGTTCTCAAAAATGGCACATTTCATTTCTTGCAGGAAAACCAGTGATGCCACTCACGTAGCACACTTTCTTTTCACAGAGATTGTCAGGTTGTATGACTTACCTAAGTCCATTATCTCTGACAGGGATGTGAAATTCACAAGACATTTCTAGCGCACACTGTGGAAAAGGTTGGACACATAGTTGAAATTCAACTCTTCTTATCACCCATAGACAGATGGGCAAATGGAGGTGGTGAGCTGAAGTTTAGGAAACCTGCTAAGGAGTCTAGTGGGAGAAAATTCACATATGTGGGATCGTGCACTTGCTCAAGTAGAATTCGCTTACAACGATTCACCAAAATAAAGCACAGGAAGCAGTCCTTTTTAGATTGTGTACATAATGCATCCCCGAGGAGTGCATGAACTGCGAGATTTGGGATAGCTAGAGAAAAGAAGTGTTGATGGGGAAGACTTTGTAAGAGCAATTAACGACCTACATGAGCAGGTGAAGATGAAATTACAAGACAGCAGTCAAAGGTACAAACAAAAAGTTGATTTGAAATGACGTGAGGTTCAATTTAATGTGGGGGATCAGGTCCTAGTGCATTTGCACAAGGAAAAATTTCCTAGGGGTGAATACAATAAGCTGAAATTCAAAAAAATTGGACCTTGTAAGATTCTACATAAGTTTTCTACAAATTCCTATGAACTGGAATTGCCTCCAGGTATAGGAATATCACCCATTTTTAATGTGGCATATTTATTCCCATACACTGCCAATCTGGAAGAGGATAGTTTGGCACAGCCAAAGCGGGACACCCAGGAGAAGAGTAGTTCTTGGATGAGACAAATGCCTTCAGCCCAGCCACTCAAATCGAGGGAATCCTTGAGACACAAGTGGCCAAGCGGACACAGAAGAAGGAGTACCTACAGTACCTTGTCAAGTGGAAGAACCGCCCTATAGAGGATAGTTCGTGGCTTGATGTGGGGCAGATAAAATGTGCATGGTATTCTATCGAGGAGCTCATGGACCGGAGCCATGACTTTTTGTTACCCCAAGAGCCTGATGCAGGAGCATCCAACCAAGGATGAACAAGAGGGAGTGTTTGTCTCACAAGTTAACAGGTTCACAGGTCATTGTACCTAAGTTGTTTTTTTTCTTAGTTATTAGCAGTTGGGACACGACAGGAAGTTTTGCTTTATTTTTTCTGTTAAGATGTTTTTTTAGAAGAAAAAAAGGAAAACAAAAACCTTGTTTTTTTAATTAATTCCAAAATTGAGGAAAATAGGAAATTAACAGTTACTTGTGGTAACTACCTGTAACTGTTGACAGTTTTAAAACTGTTCAACAAATCATAAAAAAAGAGAAGAACAGAACATTACAAAGGTTTATTTCCATCATAGCAGAAGACTAATATAAAATATACAAGCAACTTTTGAAATCATCTTAATCCAATTTGCAAATAGATAAATTCCTTTTCTATTCCAAGATGAATTGAGTGCATTTCCATACAGAAACAAGTATTGGAAAATTAAAATATTTTAGCAAACATCGAGAATATCAGAGGCAGCGAGACCGAGAGCATGGAAGTGTTGCTACAGTCACATGGAGAGAATAACCATCAAAGAGCCAACAAATCTCACAACGACTACCTATAGTTCCTGAAGATCATCGAGTGTACAACAAAGACAACAAGAAGAGGGTTTCATAATAAGCATCACAAGATTTCCAGCATGAAGACAACATCAATGACCAGGTACCACATGAATTAACACTCCATTCCTTTCATTGCAAATACAGTTTGAAGGAAAAATGACAGAATTCCTTGAAATTTATTTATAGCCTAAATTAAGACCAGTTTGTATTACAAATAGATAGAGGAACCTGGGTTTGAAACCCTAAATATACATTGACCTTAAAAACCCCAAGTTAAAAACAAACCAAGCGACCTACCTATATTCTACAAGACCCAAATATGGACGTGTGATTGACAAAGGGGCTGAATCCTAAGACCAAGACTCAGCAGTATCAACAGATGACAAGCACGAGATACATGGAAAGACCCTGCCTAGTCAAGAAAGTCACAAGAGGAGCCGAAGCCACAGTTACTCGCTCGCCATCCACTTGCAACCACCGCACATAGAAAATTAATAACGGGAAAAAGGAAAATCTCAGCCAAATGAAGAAAACAGGATACAGGTTTATCACTTACCAGAGGAAGGGTTGACGAATTGTAGGAGGAGAGGCCTCAATAGGCTACAAACTGGCAAGGAATCCTGCTCACAAGGAGCACCGACTGTTAGAACTGGTAGGAAAAGCATAGCAGATACTGAATCAATGAAGGAAAGCATACCTGAGTTAGCCACGCACTGAGGTCGAGTACTAGGTCACCTTGTGGCTGTAACCTGGATGCAAAGTGACCAGTGACAAGTTAAACAACGAAACCACCGAACCAATAATCAAACAAAATACAATAACAGTGTTTCCAGATACGTTCAAAGGGAAGGAACACTTCACCGTGCCATAGAAATTTCTCAATAGAGTTACAGAATGCCAAGAGATAATCCTAGAACTCTCAGGCAGACTAGCAAACAAAACAACAAGCCATTGGCAGTGAAAAAATACTAGCAGAGCTCCTTCCACTGAGCAAATCCATGACCGAAGAAACCAAGCAGAGCACCATAGGAAAAAACCAACGAATCCTGCAAGTGAAAACTAGAGAAGGGACCCGCTCAACACAAAATGGAACGAAAGTCGAAATGACAAAACAAGTGAGAAGTTAGGGTTCCAAGCACAACGTAAGGCGGGAGGACAAAACCCAAGGTAGAGACAGGTGTCTCCCTCACAACCTGAACCGTATCAAGACATTAACCACATCAAAATATCCAAACACCGTCGAAATCCACAAAATAATTCCATTAATAATTTTATTTGATCAAATCTTGTATCTGGACAAAGGATGAGGGCTGGTCCCATCATCATCCTGTCTACCATCGCCTCCATGCTTTTCAAGTGAGTCTCCATGCACTCCACTTTGACCACCTTATCTTCCTCCAACAACTTGATTCTTTGTGTTAGTAAGTCAAGTCTGCCCATGAAGAGTTTAAACAAGAACTTAGTTGCTCTCCGCCATTGCTCCTCCTCTGATTCCAGAGGTTGCCAGCCTAGAGGATTCATTACCACACTCTTTAACATGGAGAAAGAGCATAAAGATTTCCTGAAATCCAAGAGGGATACCAGAAATTTTGGCGAAAGGAGATTAAATGGAAATTCCTTCGTCAATCCTTTTCATCTACTCCCATATATTGCCATTAAACTCTCCTCCTCCTCGTCAATTCTATTCTTCATGCAGTTGTCCTTCCCAAGATGGAACCTTAATTCTTGTTGCATATAATCACCTAACATTCGCTGAATGAGATGGACACTAGCTCTTTTGTAACAAAACCACGAACATTTTGTAGTGCTCCTTTCTATTACTTGTCAATCTAGACTCAATACACCTGATTGCCAAGCTTAATCATCTCTAAGTGCCACGCTCTGAATTAAATTCACCATTTATTTTCTTCCTTGACGAATCGTCCCACCTCTACCCCATGCACTATATTTTTCACCTTGGATTGGGATTGATGCTAATGCTTTTAATGTTAGCTCCTTTCTTCTTAGTCAGATGCATTCAGTTACAGAAGTGGGACATATCCTATGTCAATTCCATTTAATTCAACAAACCCGACCCCCTGTTCCGACCCATGGTTTTCGAAAATGTCTACCACTCTGTTGAGGTGTTGTCGGACATGAAAAAAGGAGACCGATTTTGATTTTTTCAATTGGAACGATATTATTTTGGCAAGGAAGGCTCGCCTCATCATGGTTCGACTGGATTTTAACACCCATTCTTATAACTATCATTGAATCTCCAAGGATGATGAGATTCATGATGCCTTTGCTAATTGAGATATGCAATTGTTTACAAAGTGTCAAAGAATTTTGCTTTATTGTTGGTGGCTTCTCCTAATCCCCATGTAAATTAAAATTTTCTTGTTCATACGAATCTGTGAATTTTCCCTCCCCTTTTAATTATTAAAATATATATATATATATATATATAATAATATATATATATATATATATATTATATATAATATATATATATATATATATATATATATATATATATATATATATATATATATATATATATATTAAGTATACTTAACTATTTTTTGGAATCAAAGCATAAAAGTAGTCTTTCCAAAATTGGTTCCCAGGTTTTTATTTTCATCTCACAAAGGTCATATTAAAAGGATTATCCATTTATTTTCCAATTTAGGTCTTACATATCTCTTCTACATAGATAAACATATTGATGTCCAACTCAATACATGAAGCTTAAAAACACAAAGGCTACAATGCCTAGAAAATAGAATAACAATGAAAATGTTGAGTGCCGAAAGATGTTCCTTTGCCACCACCTCACCTACTAGTGGAGAGAGAGAGCTTATATTGCACACCAATCTATTGACATGTTGAATTATCAATGTATGTGAGCTACTACCACTTCCTCAAAGAAATCATGCAGTTGGAAGATATTTTGTTGCTAAGAAGAATGCACAATGTTCACAAGAGTAACCTTGTGAGTAAACCAATCCAAAACCACTTTTAAATCATTAAAGAGCTTCAAATTCCAAATGAATACATGGCCTTTTGAAAACATTAAAAAAAACCGTGATATAATTAGTTCTTCTTTATTGTTGGAACCCTTCCCTAGCCCTAGAATGATGTACAAGTAATTCTCATTAAATAAATGAAACATAATACCAGTCCCACATTTCTCATGATCATGTCTCTTTGCTTTGTCGAAGAAGGCCAAAGCTATTGATTCATAGATCATTTGACCAAAACACCTACAATTTTCCTCCCCTTTTGGAGATCATTTAATTCGTCCATGGCTATTTTGATTTATAAGCACACCACTGCAATATTCAGATTGAAATTCTCAAATATAATTTTGTTTCTCTGTAGCCATAATTTCCAGAAGATCAAGTAGGGAAGAAATGTGTGTCAATTATATAATGAGGAAACCATCCATTCATTCAAAAGCTCTGATAAATTCTCTCTTGTCCATATTCTCGGTTTGTTTAGGTTGTAAAGAACCTCCTTCTACACTACACTTGAGACAGTACATAAAATGAATACATGATTAATCGATTTTGAATCCTATTAACATAAGGCACACATTTTTGGACCCACCTAACGTCTTTTCATTAAATTATCCTGCATGGGGATACAATTTTGAAGCTTCATGTAGAGGAATAAACAAGTTTTTAGGGGACATTTCCATTTCCATATAGCCATGAAAGATAAATTAAAAATAAAAAATAAAAAAAAAATCAGTCAATGGATCCATTACCTCATAAGATTTTTCTGTTGTCACAGAATTGGATTCCTTATCCCTTGAATAGAGAAATCAATCTTATCCTCTTACCAAAATCAATTCATTTTGAGATAAAGAGGAAGTAAAATATGACCATTCAATCACTAGGTCTCTTGAAATAGCCGAGTAGTATGTTTTGAACCATTTTTGAAATCCATTTACTTGTTAATTTGAGAATGTTGCATCTATCAATCATAAAGTTCCTCTTATATTTAATGCCAAGACAATATTTAAGGAGGGACATAGAGTTCCATCCCCACGAATCCATAGATGACTACCAAATATGACTAATTTACCATCTCCCACATGTCACACAAGTCATTTCTTGATTACTGGATAAGTTGTCATCAAGGCCTTCCACATATTGGAGCCCCCATGCTAATGTCTTATCTTCGGTCTGATCCAATCTTCCACACTCTCATTTTTCCAATATTTATCTATCATTAATCTCCCCCACAATCTTCGGTCAAACATGCATCTCCATAAAATTTTAGCTACAAGTGCCTTTGCGAAATAAAATATGCTTTTTCAATCCTAACCCCCTGGTTCTTTTAGATGAGAAATATTCTTCCAATGCACAAGAGTAAGTCCTTCCCTCTTCTTTCCTTTCACTAAGAAATTGAAGTCACCCCTTATAATATTTTCCAAGGTTGTTTTCAATGCACTAGCGAGAAACAACAAGTAAAATTGTATTCTTTCAAGAATTGCTTTGACCAAAACTAGTCAGCCTACAAGAGATAACCACCTATTACACCAATGGTTTATTTGGTTGTTTACCTTTTCCAAGAGCCACTACCAATCTATAGTTTTACAAATATTAGCTTTTAGGTGGTAACCCAAGTACTTAAAACCAGTATCCAGTGAAGAAACTAAAATATGGATGATTAATTTAATATCATTAAGAATCAAGTCTAAGATGCCATTGTGCAACAAAAATTATTTGGTAGTGCTAATTTCCATCACTGGCACTTCACAAAACAGTTAAAGTGATTTCCAGATATTTCTCCATTCCTCCAAAGAGTTGTGATCGAAAATCAAGACATTATCCATGAAAATAATCTTAATTTAATAAGGGTTGATATTGTTAGAAAATTATCTATTACAGAGCAATGGAACACATAAAATATTGCAGAAATATAAGCACAGAAAACGCATAAAACAAGAGAGACACATATATACGTGGTTCAACCAGTTTGGGCTGCATCCACAAAGAAACAGCCAATCCTTCTTTTTATATTATCCATCAAACTGAAGAGATACAACCTACAGCACATCCGTTGTAATTCCCTCTTCACTCTTAATCTCCTCTCTCTTCCTCACTCAGAATACACATATACATAGATGCAATGCAATTCCCTCACATATAGCGAGGGGTTGCCTTCTAGGGAAAAAAACAGTAAATTAAACATAACTTCTACCATCAGATCTCAGCCTAATGAACATCCCAGATTGACTATGAAATCACAAAATTTTACAAGGAAATTTTACATCTATTCTTAGCTTTGGGGGTGTTGCCCCTGATCCCCCCGCTAGGGGGGGCTCCCAAAGGTCACAACCGCCCCCCCAGACCCCCTCTGTAGCAAATATTTTACGGGCAACATTGCCACCCCATTACGAACTGGGGTCCAATGCAGAAATACCTTTGAATATAGAAGATAATCAGGCTCCACACCCAACAATCTACCACTTGGAGATTGATTATAGCAACTCCACCACTACTTCATTTGCTAGACAATGACTCCACTTTGGACCTGGTCATTTCTCATCTTCTTCATCATACTTGAAGACCAATTGAAACTGAGAAAATTCTCAGTTTCTCCCTGGTTACAACTTTTGTTAACATATCTGCAAGATTCTGGCTAGTGTGTACCTTTTCCAGCTTCAACTATCCATCTTCCAACGTTGACCATATGAAAAGGTACTTGAGCTGTATATGTTTAGTCTTGGAATGAAATGTAGAGTTCTTTGCAAGATGTATGACACTTTGGCTATCACTGTATAACTTTCCCAACTCTTTCTTCTTACCCAATTCATCCAAAAACCATTGTAACCAAATCATTTCTTTACTAGCCTCTATAGCAATAACATACTCTGCTTCTGTTGTTGAGAGTGCAACAACACTTTGTAGTTTTGAGACCCAACTAACAACTGTTCCACCTATAGTAAACACATACCTCGTTGCGCTTCTCCTGTTATCTCTATCACCTACCATATCTGCGTCAACATATCCTTGTAGAGCAATGTTGAACCACCAAAGCATAATGCTTGATTTGTGGTACCTCTCAAATACCTGAGAATCCACTTCACTGCCATCCAATGTTCTTTTCCTGGATTGTTCATGTACCTGCTTACAACTCCCGCTAAATGTCCAATATCAGGCCTTGTGCAGACTGTTGCATACATTAAGCTTCCAACTGCTGATGCATATGGAACTTTAGACATAAGAGTCATTTCTTCCCATGTCTTGGGACACTCCTCCTTACTTAATTTGAAATGGCTAGCCAAAGGTATACTAATTGGTTTTGCATTCTGCATATTAAACCTTTTCAACACATTTTCTATGTACTCACTTTGAGACAATGTTAATTTGTGATTCTTCCTATCTCTAGTTATTCTCATACCAAGGATTTGTTTTGCAGCACCCAAATCCTTCATTGCAAATGATTTTGACAATTTGATTTTGAGCGCATTTATTTCCTGCATGTTAGAACCTGCAACAAGCATGTCATCTACATACAATAACAATATAATATAGTTGCCATAATTTTTCCTTTTGAGATAAACACAATGATTAGACTGACATCTAGTATAACCTTGTTCAGACATAAATCAAATTTTAGATACCACTGCCTTGGAGCCTGTTTTAAGCCATACAAGCTCTTCTTCAACCTAAACACTAGTTTCTCCTTCCCTTTTACCTCATATCATTATGGTTGTTGCATATATATCTCTTCCTCCAATTCCCCATGGAGAAAGGTTGTCTTTACATCTAACTACTCAAGATGCAAATCTTTAGTTACTACTAGACTTAAAATAGTTTCGATTGAAGTCATTTTAACAACAGGAGAAAATATCTCATCAAAGTCTATACCCTTTTTCTGTGCAAACCCTTTCACCATAAGTCTAGCTTTATACCTTTTTATACCTCCATCTTCTTCCTTCAACTTGTAAACCCATTTATTTTG
>APFE031199636.1:33304-84995 GCA_000404065.3 Pinus taeda
CAGCCACTCATGCAAGCAAGGAAGCAGTTTGGTTGCAGAGATTGTGTTCAAGTATGGGGTTAGTACAGGGAGCTATAAGGATATACTGTGACAGCCAAAGTGCAATTTTTTTGGCAAAGAACCCTGCTTATCACTCAAAGACAAAGCACATTGATGTTAAGTATCACTTTGTGAGGGCTATGATAGAAGACAAAAAGGTGTTGTTGGTAAAGGTGGACACTTTGAAGAATACTGCAGATGCATTGACAAAATCTGTTAGCTCTGAGAAGTTCTCTTGGTGTAGAGAAACAATGGGTGTTTCAGGGCTAGAAAAATGACTAAGCTCTCCTGTGGCCCCCTGTGGAAAGAAAACAGCAAGTGGGAGATTGTTGGGTTGTGTTATATTCTTTCCACATAGTTAATAGGGGGGTTGAGGCGTACCCGTAACCCCACTTTATGGGGTCCGGGGCAGCGCCCCGAAAATTTTGGTTTTGGACCCTATGTTAGGTTGGGCGGACCCACCTATGGTTTTGTGCATGATTTTCGCACATGTTTTTTGGACGCGATGGTTTTCGGTCCATGGTATTGGATGCGATGGGTTTTTGGTCCATGGTATTGGACGTGATGGTTTTCGGTCCATGGTATTAGATGCTTCGGCATATATAAATATGTATTGTAACATTGAAAGGAAGATAATGAAAAATCAAGCTGGTAGTCCCGGTTTTGGGATCCAGTGGGAAATCTCTGTGTATATGTGTTTTATGTGTTATGCTCTCGCATTTTTATTTAGAATTCGTATGCAGGTAATTTCTATACGGGGTTAAAACCTACACTAGATTTATATAGAATGAAATGAAATATAGATATGAATAGAAACAAAGAAATACAACAAAAATATAACTTAAATTCATTAACAACAAAGTACTAAAAATTGATTACATGCAGAATGGAAATAAACTAGCTCAGGGGATGGTAGCTTATCTCTGAGAAGAGATGTGCTCGCTACATGCCTTATGAGTTATGTTTCAATGAGGCTCAAAGGCCTATTTATTATTAAGAAATAATGAAAAATAGTAAACATCCAAAAAAATAACCCTAGGAGATGAAGTGCCAAAAGTTTGTGGGCCCTGTTGGGGTAAATTAGTACATAAACTTCCCAAGGTCATAACTTTGGCATATGATCTTTGTTTGACACGTATGATACCTCGTTAGAAATATCTATCTAAGGATTATAACTATCGACTAAAAACCCCTACCATACACTATTGGTTTAACCATTTTCCAAAAACAAATGCCATTTAGGACCTCAAAATAGCTCCAGAAGTTCAGTACCCAAACAACTGCAAAAAATAGTAAATTGTGCTACAATTAAGGAAACTGAAAGAAACAATGGTGGGCCTCCAAGTGTAATATGAGGGTGGAGACGAATATGCACCTGAATTAGTCTTCCCCCCTTAGGAAGTAATGGTCCCCATTGCATTGAGTGTGTTTATGAGATGAGGAAACTTGTGTTGAACTTGTTCCTTGGTGAGCCACTTTCCTTGGTGCAAGAGTTGACCAACTTTGACAACTTGATACAATTGGATGTTATGTTGGCGAGTTTTATTGATCTATGTGTCCATGATTCGATTAGTTTTGTCTTATTCCATGCAATCTGGGTTTAGCTATGTGTTACATAGTATTTTGTCATATTTCCCGTCCCATATCTTGAAGTGTCAAAATGATGAAAATTGTCAAAGTATACTCACCATTAAATACATACAAAAACATCCCTAAAGAATAGAAGAAGTGCTACCCTGAGAGAATTATGGAGCAATTTTCCTCAAACCTTAGTTTTTAGGATTAATGTGCTTTGGAGTGCTGCTAGCCCATGTTGATAACCTATTGCAATATATTGACCTAGTGCTGCCAGCGCGGCTTGTGATATGAAAACCCATATTGAACCTCTTCTAAAAGTCTTTCCTAAAGTGTAGGAGAAGCTTTGCCTACTAGAATATTTAAGAATAATGAGATGGATGTTGTTGGATAGAGATATTGTTGAGCTCTCCCATTTTGATTCCTTGATCCTACCTTTAAGCATATTCCCCTTCAGATGTGGACCTTCCTTCCTCTTTTTTGGATCCCTAACTCCCTATCCCTTCCTATAAATCAAGTCCCTTCCATCCCCAAAGGGTTAGTCATTGTTGGTTTCCATTCTTCTCATCAATTGTGCTTAGATGTTGCCACTTGGGTGAGAGAGAAAAGGTGAGTTTGTTAAGTTTGGCTTGGACTTGGAACCATCATGAAGGAGGTCTTCAACATCAAGGTACCAGTTGTATGCCTCCCTCTTTGATTTAATCATTAATACAAAACATTTTTTACTTCACATAAGCTTGTCTATGATGGTTTGCTTAGTACAATACTCCTTGATATGTCGTATAACTTATATTGGAATACATGTGTTATGATCTCTCTTTTTCTTGTCTTTTGATCTCTCTTGCAAGTATTTAGATGCAAGGAATAGATAGGAGCGATCCCTCTAGCCCAATGTGTGGGTCTAGTAACAACCATGAGAAAACAAGAAAACTTCCCTAACCTAGATCAAAATGACAAATTAGAAAGGGAGATGGCCTACCTCTCTCCTATGTACTCGACCTTTGATGATGATCCTGATCCCTTAGCTCTGAGGCATGCTCCTTGCTATTCCTTGTGTCTGAATACCTGCAAGAGAGCTCAAAAGACAACAACAAGAGAGATCATAGCACATGCATTCCAATATAAGTTATACAACATATCAAGGAGTAATGTACTAAGAAAACCATGATAGAAAAGATTATGGAAAGTAAAATATGCTTTGTATTAATGATTAAATCAAAGAGGGAAGCATACAACTAGTGCCTTGATATTGAAGGCCTCCTTAAGAATGGTTCCAATTACATTCCAAACTTAACAAGCTCCCTTTTCCTCTCTCACCAAAATGGTAACATCTAAGCACAATTGAGTAAAAGAATGGAAATCAGCAATGACCAACCCTTTAGGGATGGAAGGGACTTGATTTATAGGAAGGTAGAGGGAGTTAGGGATCCACAAAAGAGGGAGGAAGGTCCACATATCAAGGGGAAGATCCCTAAAGGCAGGATCAAGGACTCAAAATGGGAGATCTCAACCATATCTCTATCCAAAAACATCCAACTCGTTGTTCTCAAAGATTCTAGTAAGCGAAGCTTCTCCTCCACTTTAGGAAAGACTGACAGAAGAGGTTCAACATGGTATTTCATATCAAAAGTCATGATGGAAGCACTAGGTCAATATGATGAAAAATACCATCAGCATGGGCCAACATTGCTGCAAAGTGTGTTGATCCTAAAAACTAGTGTTTCAGGAAAATTTCTCTAGAATTCTCTCTAGGCAGCCCTTCTTCTATTCTTTGGGGATGTTTCAGTATGCACTTCATGGTGAGTATACTTTGAAATTTTTTTACAGTTTGATGCTTCAGGATAGGGGATGGGAAATCCAACAAAATACCATGTAACATATGCCCCCTACATAACAATGTGTGGGTCTAGTAACAACCACGAAAAAACAAGCAAACTTCCCTAACCTAGATCAAAATGACAAATGAGAAAGGGAGATGGCCTACCTCTCTCCTATGCGCTCGACCTTTGATGATGATACCAATCCCTTACCCCCAGGCTCACTCCTCACTATTCCTTGTGTCTGAATAGCTGCAAGAGAGATCAAAAGACAACAAAAAGAGAGATCATAGCACATGCATTCCAATATAAGTTATACAACATATCAAGGAGTATTGTACCAAGCAACCCATCATAGACAATCTTATGGGAAGTAAAACATTATTTGTATTAATGAATAGGGAAGCATACAACCAGTGCCTTGATGTTGAATGCCTCCTTCAGGATGGCTCCAAGTCCAAGCCAAACTTAACAAGCTCTCCTTTCCTCTCTCACCAAAATGGCAACATCTAAGCACAATTGAACAGAAGAATGGCAACCCTTTGGGAATGTAAGGAACTTGATTTATACGAAGGGAGAGGGAGTTAGGGATCAACAGAAGAGGGAGGAAGTTCCACATATCAAGGGGAAAATTCCTAAAGGTAAGATCAATGACTCAAAATGGGAGAGCTCAACCATATCCCTATCCAACAACATCTAAATTGATGTTCTCAAGGATTCTAGTAGGCGAACCTTCTCCTCCACTTTAGGAAAGACTTCCATAAGAGGTTCAGCATGGGCTTTCATATCAAAATTTGCACTAGAAATGTTAGGTCCATATGTTGCAACAAGCCATCAGCAAGGACCAACTGTACTATAATATGCGTTGATCCTGAAAACTAGAGTTTTAGTCAAATTTCTCCAGAATTCTCTGAGGGCAACCCTTCTTCTATTCTTCAAGGATGTTTATATATCTATTTGATGGTTAGTATACTTTCATAGTTTTCGTCATTTTAACGCTTCAAGATATGGGACAGGAAGTGTGACAAAATATTTTGAAACACTATGCCAGTGTGAGTTGTTCTAAAATGTCTAATGTGTCTAGTAACGGTGGAAAGTATGGTTGAAGGCAATCCAAATTGATCACTGGGTGCATGCCAAGGAATGGGGGAATGTTGAGCTAAAAATAATTGTCTCCCATAGCCTTGGTGATGGTGTAAGTCCCATATCAGAGTGGTCTAAACTTTTGATGGGCTTTAGTAAGGTGTTCTTTTTGAAAATGCAACCAAACTTTGTCATCCACCTAAAAATTATGGGGCACAAAATGTTCATTATTTCGTTGCTTGTATTTAGCATTGGATTTCTCCAATATGTCATTGAACCTGCTAGCAGATGTGTTGAATGTACTAAATAAAATTGGTTCCTTTGTTAGCTTTAGATTGAACATGGGAAGATTCTTCCAATGTAGTTGTAAAAGGTAGTGCAACATCAAGGGCACATAATGGTTTAAATCCCAAGCCCACTTAAAAGGGGATATGGCCAGTTGAGCTATGGAGAGCTTTGTATTAACTATGTTGCACATAGGAAATATTCTATTTCCATGTCCATGGATTCTTAGAGTTATACATGCATAGTATGTGCATAATCATCCTATTGATGACCTCTAGCTGGCCATCAGTCTCGGGGTGGAATGTAGTTGACTTGGTGAGCTTCATGCCCAACAATGACTAAAGGCTCAACCAAAATACGCTTAGGAGCTTGCTATCCCATTATGATATAATGGTCGATGGGATCCCAAAATTTACCCCCACTCATTCAAAGAAGAGTTTGGTAATGGCATATCCTGTGATACTCTTCTTGTACACAACCAATATGGTGATCTTATAAAATCTATTGATGACCACAAATACACAGTGATTTCCATGCTTCGTAGAAGGAAGGCTAGACATAGAGTCCATGGAGATGGATTCCCAAGGTTAGCTAGGAGTTGGCAAAGGAGTATAAAAGCCTTTATTCTTAAAATTTGGCTTGGTGATGGTTGATCTAGGGGGATATTGGTGGCCACATGCCTATTCCACCTACAACTCTAGTTGGTTTCATCTGTTTCCTTGTTTATTGTAGTATTTACTATTTTTAGAAAAAAATTTGGGATCTTGAACTTCTGAAGCAATTTTTACCCCCTAAACGAAATTTTTTGAAGTTTGTAGTAGGCCCATTTCCATTATGGGCCTACCACAAATCTTATAATCATCGGAGAGATCTTTCCAACAAGGTATTGTACGTGCCAAACAGAGATAATATGACCAAGTTATGACTCCAAGAAGTTGGTTGCCTAACAAACCCCAACGAAGCCCACAAACACTTGGTGTTCCATATCCTAGGATTAGGGTTTTGGTTGCTTAGGGTTTTCCCTTATTGTTCAATAATATATAGGCCCTTGAGCCTCATTGTAAGATAGTTCAAAGGCATGTAGTTCCCACATATCTTCTTAGAGATAAGCTACCATCGCTCGAGCTAGTGTTATTTCCATTCTATTTGTAAGCATATTTCCGTATTAGATATTAATGAAATGAAGTGTTATTTTTGCTTCATATATGTATTTATGGTTATACCTGTAATTTGTTGCATTCCTATTTAAGCTCATATCAGTGGTATTAGAGGGGCCTAATTTGTCTCTATTTTTCTTTGCATGTCCCAAATGAGGTGAGATATAAGGAATTAGGGCTCAAACTGGTTGAACCTTTGTACTACAAGCCTCGCAAATCTTGAAGGCCTCCCATGGCAGAAAAAGGAAATACTAAGGGGTAAGAGATCCTTTCAAAATATTTCTCAAATAAGCCCTAGAGCCACAAAGGAACGTGAGGATGGACAAATTTGCCCAGATACTTTAGCGGTTACCCAAGGACGACACATCTTCTTCTACCAGCTACTCTAGAAGCACCATACCCTTTAAGGTACAAGTTGTCTAGTTAATTTAACGTCTTAGATTGCTTTACAATTATCAATCCGGGTATTGTAAACTGATGAAGTGTGGTGCACCATATGTGCTTAGTAAACATTTTCTTTTACTTCATTTTTTATAGTTTATGTTGTTTTGGGGTTTTGTTCTTGTTGGTCTCCTAAAGTATTCTAATGCAATGGAAATCCTAGTTTAAAGTTTTAAGAATGCTTTTAAAGATGAAGTGTGGATGTAGAGTTAAAGACAAGGTTTATGCTTCTTATGATAATTTCCAAACGTAGCACTTCAAAGATCTCAAAACATGTTATCTATAAAATTAGAACCTGAACAAAAAGTGTAAACATGTAGCAACATAAATCAAGCTAAATATGAAGTACTGAAAATGCGGTTCCTATCTCTACTGTCCATATAATTATAGAATTGAAATCTAATAAACTACTGCACTCAAAACCAAAAGGTAAAGAAGCTGGAAACTAGTCACTGATTTCACCCTTAATTCCAATATTTCGTCAATTAACTTCAAAAATGGGGTTAAGCTAAAGACACCAGAAATATCGTCATATAACATGAAAGAATGACATTTAAACTATATACTTGCAAACTAATGAAAGAAAAATCAATTACTTCACCTATAATCTAATAGCTCGCCAATTAACTTCTAAAACGGGGTTAAGATAAAGTCACCGGAGATATCATCATATAGCATGAAGAACTGATATCTAAACTATCTGCTTGCAGACTAATGAAAGAAAAATCAATAACTTCACCTATAATATAATAGCTCGTCAATTAACTTCTAAAATGGGATTAAACTAAAGGCACCAGAGATATCATCATATAGCATGAAGAACTAATATCTAAACTATCTACTTGCAGACTAATGAAAGAAAAATCAGTTACTTCACCTATAATATAACAGCTCACTAATTAACTTCTAAAACGGGGTTAAGCTAAAGGCACCAATGATATCATCATATAGCATGAAGAATTGATACCTAAGCTATCTAAAAAGTAGTAAACAAATCTCACTAGAATAAAAGCATAACAACTGGAATTAAAAACTAAAGTTCAGCAGAGGAAGCAAGTCTCAAATCACCACTTGATGCAAAAACTACATTAAAAAGCTCGAGAAAAAACTAATAAGAAAATACAAAAACATGTAAAGAAAAACTAATCTACAATCAACCGGTTGAACACACTTGTATGAATTAAAATTGCATGAATGGAAAATCTAAACTATCAAACTTGAAAGCAATAAAATGACATACATGAATGAAATCAAAGCAAAACTTCAAAACAAAATCTACTCTACCTTACATTTTAATGTGCTTCATGACATCTAGTTCACATCTCCTTCCATGTTGAGAACATCAAATATTTATTTAAATTCTTCAAAATTATAGAGTACAACAAAGCTCTCCAAATATTTCCAAAGCCATCAAGGAAGAACTACAAACTCCAAGCTAAAGAACTAAAAAGACAAGCTAACAAATGAAGGAGAGAGATCTCCTATTTATACAAAAAGATGAGAAGTCACCTCATTAATGAGAGTCCATGAATCTCTCCCTCTACCTCTAGAGTCCTAATCAAAATAGGAACTGATAAGACACATGTCTTCTTAGAGTTTCAATACAATTAGGAGATGTGACACATATCCTCATGATCCCATGATTCTTTCCACTGAAATTCGAATTTGGCCTTAGGGTGCCACATAAAGGTCTTCTAGAAGCCTCCTTTTGACCTACACATGTCAACAATCTCAACCCACTTTTTAGGGATAAGCATATGCACATTATTTTCTAATTTTTAACCACAAATTCACTTAAAAAGGCTAAGAATTAATAAAGTTTGAAAAACATAAATGTGGCCCAATGATAATGAAAGTGGGATGAATGTAGTGACATAGTAGTGAAATGGAGGTGATATAATGGACATAATAGGGAAAGTGTAATGGAAATGAATGACATTTTAAAGACCCAACATACCCCCCAACTGAAGTTATTACATGTCGTCATGCAATATTCATTACATTAACTCTTTTGATCCTTGAGCTTTGGCTTAACTTTGCATTATATCATTTGATAACTTCATATTTTTGCAAAGTGTTTTACTTGAATTGCAACATGGTTGGTTCTTGTGTTACAATCATTTTTTTGTTGTTGCATTCTATTTTGATCTTTTAACTTTGCATAATGATATTTTGATTATTGTTGCAAAGTATATCTTTATTGGATTGCATGATGGTTGGTTCTTGTGTGACAACCATGATTTTGTTTGTATCCAATTTATCCTTTAAGCACTTTTTGAAAAGCCATTGTATTCTTATAATAACAATGTAATAGTTAATATATGTTGGAAGTATGTGGGCTCCTAAGTATGATATGGACATGGCAAGATATGAGGATGAATCTATTCCCCCCCCCCGAACTGATGGTATTGGCAATTTTATGAAATGAGGAAGAGAAATATTTTTCCAACAATTATCATTCTAGATTTTTATGGAATTCTATGGTCAAGAGTTAGAAAATGACGTACCTTAACTTACCCTTTGGAATGGATGAGTTGTATGTGTGGTGGCTGAAGAAAATATGATCATATTCTTCTTCAAGTGGTTGAACAAGAAGAGTCATGGATAAAGAGTTAAGATGACTTTTTATTGCTTCTACTAAAACTTGTTGAATATGCTTCAAAATGCTGAAAATAATAGTCTTCATGTCTTCAAAACTCATTGGCACAATTCCTACTATGTGAAAAGATGTTTTGATGTCGAACATAGCAAGAAATTGTTGACTTAGTGACCATTAATGGATTGATTTTTTTTTTGAAACAAAGCTGGAAAATCATAAATATTTTAAAAAGAACTCTTTGCAAGTGTTTTTTTTTAACATAAATATGTATTGAATTATTGCAACAACCCGGCTGGAAATTACTAAGTGAGATGAAAAATGTAATAATGAAAGAGACAAATAATCATGGACATAAGACATGGGCACAAGAAAAGAGAATAAAACAGTGCGTAATCGTCATCAAATGCTAGAGGAATTTTCAGGCACCCCCCCACTTTCGTCAGCAAAGACTGAATGCCAAATGTATCAAAAAGAATTCCACCGAAAATTGCAACCATTCTTTCAGATATTCGAGCTGCCAAAGACTTCCCTCCAAACACAGCAGCAACCATACAAAGAGTGTGCCCTATAATTCCCTCGAGAACTACACCAACTGGATTTTCGTCTGCCGCCAGTCCTATTGTAGCAAGTTGGCTCTTATCACCGTATTCTCCAAAAAATGTCAGCGAAAATGCCTCTAGGAGAATTGGTGAAAAATACTTTGTAAGGAAAGGTCTCTCTTGTTTTTTTTTTATCATCGTCCACCTTAGATTTTACAGTTGCCTTATTTGAAATTCCATTTTGTTTCTGATTAGCAAACAACTTAGCTTCCACCTTAGCCAACTCTTCTGATTCTCCATCCTATATGAAATGACCAAAAACCAAATGCAAAGAACAAAATTGTTGTAACAAGATGAATCCATTTTCGAGATAAAATATTTGGTGTAGCCCAGCCGAAAAATACAAAGATCATAGTCATAATATATAGAACTGCAAGAGATTCAACCAAATAGACCATGGCACCCACGAAGTACGAGTTAAAAATGGAAGGCTTGAGACATGGCGAGAGACGTGGTGGAGCGACATAATGAAGTATGAGTTAAAAACAGAAGGCATGAGGCATGACAGGAGACGTGGTGGAGTGGACTAATGAAGTATGAGTTAAAAACGGAAAGCATTAAGTCATGAGATGAGGTGGAGTAAGGTTAAATGCTAGCACATAATTGATTTCCAAATCATAACTCCTTTGTTGAATTAAATCATAGTCTATTCATTAATTCAATTTCCTTTTTTCTTCACGCAACATGCAAAAAGAGGCTTCAGAGAATCAAGAAATTCTCCCAAACCACCACGAATTTCTTAAAACCGTTTCTAGGTTATCTAATTGACCCTATCCACGAAAAAACTCATGTTTTATTTTTTTCTTATTCGTTTTCATTTGGCCGAATAGTGCAGTTAAAGTTTGACGTTTTTACTGTTCTGCATTTTTGTGAATTAACGTTTTTACTGTTCTGCATTTTTATGAATTGTTGCATTCGGCTGTAAGATTGATTTTAGAGGGGAAAAAATTGTTTTCAGATGTAATCACAGCATACAACCCAGTCAATTTTGGTGATATAGCCTCCATGGATTGGGCAGGTTGTGCCAATTCTTGTGCCGCTCATATTTTAGTGAATAAAACATTGAGCATCCTACGAGAATGAAAATTGTTGAATGAAAAATATAGATCCTCGGTTTCTTCAACCTCGACCCATTTTTCTTATGATAGTGATTCAATTAGACGTCCCAAGCTATTCTCAAGGAAATGGAGTTTAAAATCAGATCTGAATACAAGCAGAATGTCCTTGGCACATTCTTTGTGCAAGACATTATTACTCTGAAGTCTCTGATGGTTCAAAGACAAGAATTATTGACAAAGGAAGAGGCAATGTGGCACTTAAAGAGTTATGCTATCTGGATCGCTAAAGCAAATATTTTAACAAGTTTGATACATATTGAATGAATCTGAACACAATCTGGAAATTTGTTAATCAAGAGGGTATTTTAGTCAAGTATTTCAAAGAAAACGTGAAGGCTGGGAGAATTCATTGTATTTGTAACAATTTCTTTAAAGAACTAACTATATGCTCTATTTAGGAGATGTTGAAGCTTATCTATTGAGGCCTAGGAAATGAAGAATGAGCTTAAGTCCATTTTGGCTTCCAATTTCAAGCAGCAAAGGCTTTAAGGTAAATGTATTGAAAATGGGACTTTGATTGAGGTTTTAGGCTGATTTTTTATCGATCTGTGCTAGGTGACTAGAATAGGATCCATGTTGGGATGATTCCAGAGATGCCCATGTGGTCGGTTTCTTCATTGGACACCTGTAACCTACTAAACCTTGAAATTAGCTGTGGAATTCACAGTTAGTTGAGGAATCAGGCTATATTCCATAGCTAATTTGCAGAATCTTATTAAAATAGGACACAGTGTTTTGAGGACCACTACAAACCATAACCAGTCAATCTTGGACATTTGAACCTATCAAAGCAGTTGGGTTTCATTTTTTATTATTTTATTATTGTTTTATTATTATTATTATGGAATCAAATGAAATGATGAAGTTTTATTTTCTTCCCCCCACCAATGCCCCCCCCCCCCAGCCCCCGCTCCCACCTTTTTCTTTTTAACATAACAACTCTTTTTCTGATCCTCTACATCACACAAAGTGCAGGAGGAGAGCATACTCAAGTTTTTTTTTTTTTTTTTTTTGATGTAAGAAATAAGGTGTCCTAATTACACTTCCCCAGCAATGGTGCCAAAATGTCTAGTAAAGTTAATGTCTTAAACTGCTCTACATAATTTGTCAATCCAGGTATCGTAAACCGATGAAGTGTGGTGCACCATATGTGCTTAGTTAACCTTTTTTCTTACTTTGTTGTTTTATAGTGTATGTTGTTTTGGGGTTTTGTTCTTGTTGGTCTCCTAAAGTATTCTAATGCAATGGAAATCCTAGTTTAAAGTTTTAAGAATTATTTTAAAGATGAAGTGTGGATGTAGAGTTGAAGACAAGGTTTATGCTTCTTATGATAATTTCCAAACTTAGCACTTCAAAGATCTCAAAACATGCTATCTGTAAAATCAGAACTTGAACAAAAAGTGTAAATATACAGCTCCATAAATCAACATAAAGATGAAGTACTAAAAATGAGGTTACTATCTCTGTTGTCCATCTAATTACAGAATTGAAATCTAATAAACTACTGCACTCAAAACCAAAAAGTAAAGAAGTTGGAAACTAATCACTGATTTCACCCATAATTCCAATATTTCATCAATTAACTTCTAAAATGGGGTTAAGCTAAAGACACCAGAAATATCATCATATGGCATGAAAGAATGACATTTAAACTATCTACTTGCAGACTAATGAAAGAAAAATCAATTACTTCACCTATAATCTAATAGCTCGCCAATTAACTTCTAAAATGGGGTTAAGCTAAAGGCACCAGAGATATCATCATATAACATGAAGAACTGATATCTAAACTATCTACTTTCAGACCAATGAAAGAAAAATCAATTACTTCACCTATAATCTAATAGCTCGCCAATAACTTCTAAAACGGGGTTAAGCTAAAGGCACCAGAGATATCAACATATAGCATGAAGAACTAATATCTAAACTACCTACTTGCAGACTAATGAAAGCAAAATCAATTACTTCACCTATAATTTAATAGCTCGCCAATTAACTTCTCAAATGAGGATAAGCTAAAGGCACCGGAGATATCATCATATAGCATGAAGAACTGATACCTAAGCTATCTAAAAAGCGGTAAACAAATCTCACTAAAATAAAAGCATAGCAACTAGAATTAAAAACTAAAGTTCAGCAGAGGAAGCAAGTCTCAAATCACCACTTGATGCAAAAACTACATTAAAAAGCTCGAGCAAAAACTAATAAGCAAATACAAGAACAAGTAAAGAAAAAATAATCTACAATTAACCGGTTGAACACACTTGCATGAATTAAAATTGCATGAATGGAAAATCTAAACTATCAAACTTGAAAGCAATAAAATGACATACATGAATGAAATCAAAGCAAAACTTCAAAACAAAATCTACTCTACTTTACATTCTAATGTGCTCCATGACATCTACTTCACATCTCCTTCCATGTTGAGAACATCAAAGCTTTATTCAAATTCTTCAAAATTACAAAGTACAACAAAGCTCTCCAAAGATTTCCAAAGCCATCAAGGAATAACTACAAAATCCAAGCTAAAGAACTAAAAAGCCAAGCTAACAAATGAAGGAGGGAGATCTCATATTTATACAAAAAGATTTGAAGCCATCTCATTAATGAGAATCCATGAATCTCTCCCTCTACCTCTAGATTCCTAATCAAAATAGGAACTGATAAGATACATGTCTTCTTAGATTTTAATACAATTAGGAGATGTGACACATATCCTCATGATCCCATGATTCTCTCCACTCAAATTCGAATTTGGCCTTAGGGTGCCACATAAAGGTCTTCTAGAAGCCTCCTTTTGACCTACAGATGTCAACAATCTCAACCCACTTGTTAGGTATAAGCATATGCACATTATTTTCTAATTTTTAACCACAATTTCACTTAAAAAGGCTAAGAATTAATAAAGTTTGGAAAAAAATAAATATGGCCGAATGATAATGAAAGTAGGATGAACGTAATGACATAGTAGTGAAATGGAGGTGATATAATGGACATAATAGTGAAAGTGGAATGGAAATGAATCACATTTTCAAGACCCAACACAAGTTAACTTTAACGTCCCCATATTTGAAGGTCAGATACATGTGGACATCATAGATAAATGGTTAAATATGCTAGAAGGATATTTTTCTATTCATTGTTTTTCCAGCTGGGAAAATATTACTTTTGCACTTCTCAAATCTGCCCCCACGTCAAGCACTCATGGGAGACCTACTATGAGAAGAAGGATGAAATTACACCTTCACTATTTTCAGCTACACCCACTTGGAATTCTTTCCAGGGTGCCATCAAGGAGCAGTACTAACCCGTCAGGAACTATGAGGATAAATACATAAAGTGGAGCATGCTGCAGTAGGGAAGGGACCAAGATGTGCCAAATTTTACCAATGTTTTCCATACCCTTCGCACAAAGTTTGGTATCAAGGATTCTAAGAGACATTTGGTACTCAAGTACCACGACTTCCTACACAGATACATCCAGGATGAGAGGGAGTTCTTGAACATCTCCTCGCTCGGCACAATGTACCGATATGCTGTCAAGACAGAGAAGAAGTTTAAAGGGAAGAAGCGAGACTTTGGATCTGACAATTCGAAGAAAGGGAAAGATGCCCTCAAACCATATAGCAAAGGGCAATTCCAAGGCGGGGCAACCTAGGAAAACCTGTCGAAGCCGCAAGCAAGGAACAACACCATGAAGACAAAGAAGGACATGGGAAAATGGTGTGAGTTCCATAAGAGCTCCACTCATAACACGAGTGAGTGTCGTTCCAAGTAGTCATTGGTGGCTGAGATGAAAGATTCCAAATCAAATGCATGTTTCGACTTAGAGTCAGAGCCAAACTAGGTGAATGACAAAGGGAAGAAAATCATTGATGCGAAGCCCACTGTGGCCACCAAAAATATACAAAAGAATGAGCCTGAAGATCCAAAGGACAGGGAACACCTCTTCCACTCATAGATGTGGGTGAAGGGCTCTCTGTTGTAGTTCATTGTCGAAAGTGGGAGCCAAAAGAAGCTCATTTCAGTAGAGTTCATGAAGTTGTTGGGTCTACTAACTGCCGCACATCTGAAACTGTACACCATTAGATGGCTTCACCAAGGACAAGATCTTTGTGTTAGCCAGTGGTGTCACCTTCCCTACAGCATCAATCCCTTCATGGATGAGGTACTGTGTGATGTTGCCCCTCTTGAATTTTTTGATGTATTATTAATAAAACCATACTTGCTGAAGCAATATCTTGTATATGAGTATAGACCTTGCTCTGTGATTATTACTTTGGGAAATACTTTGTACAGGATACTGAAGGTAGCCCTTCCTACCACCATCTATTCGATCACTACAAAGCAATGCAGTAAGATCATTTCACAGACTAGGAATTTTTTTTCCTTATGATTCACCCTCAAGGCAAGAAGAAGATTATGGCCAAGATTCTAGATAGGGCTCCTTCACACTACAGAAGCAGATGGACAAGGTCATGGAGGAGTACAGGTACATTTTCTCCTTGCCTATTGGGGTGCCTCTGCACTATCAGGTCAAGCACTTCATTGATCTGAGTGTGTCGCTATCTAATGGATCGATCTATCGTTGCTTTGTTCTAGAGAACAATGAGATCAAAAGGCATATTCAGGAGTTATTGTAGAAATAGAACATTAGGCCAAGCTCATCACCTTGTGGGAGCCCGATTGTATTGGTACAGAAGAAGGATGGGACTGAGAGACTCTACATTGACTATCGGTTATTGAATAAGATCATTGTATGGAATAGGTACACAATCCCACGGATTGATGACCTCCTGGACTAGCTCAAGGGGGACAAATATTTCATCAATATTGATTTGAAATTTGGTTATCACTAGGTTGCCTATCAAACCCTCCAATATGTGGAAGACTGCCTTCAAATCCAGGGAGTTCCTTTTTGAATGGTTAGTCGTGCCTTTCGGGTTGACGAATTCCCCCACAACCTTCATGAGATTGATGGATGACATCTTGTGACCCTTCGCCAATGAATTTGTGGTGATTTATTTAGATGACATTTTGATCTTCAGCAAGAGTTGGGAAGAGCACCTCCACCATATTCGACAAATCCACCAAACCCAGTGACAACACAAGTTGTGTACTAGTTTGGAGAAATGCACTTTTGGAATGACCCAAGTTCAATACCTAGGGTACATTATTATTGAGAAGGGTGTGCATGTGGACCCAACTAAGATACAAGTAATTTGAGATTGGCCAGCCCCAACCACTCTAACAAAGATCTGCAACTTTCTGGGTCTTTCCAATTTCTACCGCAGGTCCGTGTTGGGGTTCTCTCATATCGCTCGGCCTTTAAGTCAACTCACCAAGGGTGGAGCCGAAGCAAATTTCTTTTGGTTTGAAACCCAACAGAAGGTGTTTGTCAAGTTAAAGCGTCACCTCTGATCTGCACCGGTGCTCACATTACCAAACCTACATCAACCATTTGAGATTGAGACAAATTCCTCCTACTATGTTATTGGTGTAGTTCTTACTCAGTGGAGGCATCCAATGGCTTACCATAGTGAGACACTTTCAGACACTCTCCGAAAGTATCCCATCTATGACAAAGAAATGTATTCCATTGTGCAAGCCTCCCATTAGTGGAAGCATTTCATTATGGGGAATGAAACGGGCACCCACACAAACCACCAACCCTTGTTGTTCATACAAACACAAGAGAAGTTGCAGAACGATCAGCATAAAAAATGGTCCACATACCTTCAACAGTTCCATTTTAACATTAAGTAAAAAAAGGGTAGCACCAATAATGTTGTAGACTGCCTCAGCTAACCACTTGTCATGGCACTGATCACTGTGCTCAACTCCTGTGGTCATGAGACTTTGGGGTGGCCACATCTTTACAAGAGCGATCTAGAATTCAACAGCACATACCAGATGCTCCTGGAAGGTAAGAAAGTTCCAAATTTTCACCTCCGGGATGCACTAATATGCCACATGGCACATATCTATGTTCCTTCAAGCAATCATGCTAAGATGATTTGGGAGGCACACTTCAGTCAGCTAGCTAGACATTTCGGAGTAGAGAAAATAGTGGTAGTATTGCAGAAGTATTTTTATTGGCCGAACCTTCATCTGGACGTTGTGAAGTGCATTCGATCTTGCACTGCCTACGCCAATGCCAAACCAACCATCAAGAATAAAGCCCTATATACTCCTTTTCCTACTCCTAATCAACCTTGGGAATCCATATCCATGGACTACATGTCAAAATTTCCTTATACTAAGCATGGAAATGACTACGTTTTCATGGTTGTCGACAGATTCTCTAAGATGGCCATTATGGCAGCTTGCAAGAAGAGTATCACAACAAAGGCCACTACTAATTTCTTCTTTGAGCAAGTGTGGGTAAACTTTGGGATCCCACATTCCATTGCCTCTGATCAGGACATAATATTCCTAAGTGTATTTTGGTCAAGTATCTGGTCGACCAAACTTACTAATTCCACGAATTTTCACCCCCAAATTGATGGTCAAACAAAGGTCATCAACATGATGATTGTGCAAATTCTACGCATGTACAACTCAAAGAATCCACACACATGGGATGAAAGACTCCCCTATGTACAACACAACTACAACAGAGCTCTCCATATCTCAACATTCCACAACCCCTTTTAGGTAGGGTTGGGATTCTAGTCATTATGTCCCATTGATGTGGCCATACCATTTGCAGTCACTTAAACAAATTTGGCTTATGTACAGTATGAAGCCGATAGTAATAACAACTTCATTGAGCAAATTAAGCACATCCTCCAATAGGTCCATGATATATTGGACAAATCTAATGCTAAGTACAAGCAGTGCCATGATCAACATCAGGTGTCACACAAGTTCTAGTGGGCAACAACGTTTGGCTACATTTGCAGAAGGAGTGCCTCGATGGACCCCACTGTAAGATTCAACCACTTCAATATGGGTCATACACCATCACAAAGGATGTAGGGTATAATGGCTTCGAGCTCAACATTGCATGCTTCCTTGGTATGCACCTAGTGTTCAATGGATACTGCCTTCAACCATACTTTCCTCCATTATTGGACACATCCAACATTGTAGAAAAAATCACACCAACAGTGTTAAACCTAGACTACATGGAACATACCACAAATGATCATATCATGGGAACACAACTCAAGAACACTTTCCAATAGAGGATCCAACTATATCAAGTTGCCAAAGCGAGCCAGCTCATTCACCAAGAACCAAGTGCAACAGAAATTTCCTCACCTCATGCAAGCTCTGCATGCAATAGGGACCATTTCTTCCTAAGGAGGGAGGAATGATCTAGGTGGATAGTGGTGGCCACCCACATATTCCACCTAGACCTCCAGTTGGTTTCATTTGTTCCCTTATTTATTGTAGCATTTACTATTTTGAGCAATGTTTTTGAGTCATGAACTTTCGAAGCAGTTTTGACCCCCTAAATGACATTCTTTTGAAGTTAGCAATAGTCCCATAGCTATTCTCAAGGGCCTTCCTCAGATATTGTAGTACTCATAGATATATTTCCAACAATGTATCGTATGTGCCAAACGAAGATAGTATGACCAAGTTACGACCTCGGGAAGTTGGCTCCCTAACTAACCCCAATGGGACCCACAAACTCTCAGAATTCCATCTCCTAGGGTTAGTGTTTTGGTTTTCTATGGTTTTCCCTTGTTGTTCAATAATAAATAGGTCCTTGGGCCTCACTGTAATACAGTTCAAAGGCACGTATTCACCACATCTCTTCTCAGAGATAAGCTACCATCACCCAAGCTAGTTTTATTTACATTCTGTTTGTAAGCATATTTAAGTATTTGATATTAATGAAATGAAGTGTTATTTCTACTGCATATATGTATTTATGGTTATACTTATAATTTTTTGTGTTCCTATTTAAGTTCAAATCAATGGCACGGGAAGTGCATAATTTAATGTATTTTCCAACATCTTATTGGAGATTTAGACAATAAAAATACTTTTCTAGTATGAACAAAGTTTTTTGCACACCAAAGTGTCCTACAACCTCACTATAGTGTGCCTCCTAAATCAACTTGGCATTCTCGCTTAAAGGAACACAAAGGTGGCCCGTGTAGTATAATAATGCATCCTAGAGGTGGAAGTTTAGAACTTGCTTGCCATCCACTAGCATCTGGTATGTCGTGGTAAAATTTCAATCATTTTACATAGTTGCGGTCATCTAGAGGTCTCGTGGCCACAAGAGTTGAGAATAGTGGTCAATGCCATAACTGGTGTCCAACTAAGGAAGTATGCAACATGATTGGTGCTTCCCTTCTTATATTTGATATTAAAATGGAATTGTTGTAGATACGTGGACCAATTTTGATGGTGATCATTCTACAACTTCCCTTGGGTCTGTATAAACTACAGGGGTCAATGATCTATGTGGATGAATGTCTCCTTCCCTAGAATGTAATGTTTCCATTGTTAGGAAGCCTACACGATGGAATACATCTCCTTACTATAGGTGGTGTATTTCTGAATTGTGTCGGAAAGTGTCTCAATGTGATAGGCCATCAAATGCCCTTATTGTGTGAGGACTACATCAATAACATAGTCAAAGGCATCTGTCTCAATTTCAAATGGTTTTTGTAGGTCTGGAAATGTGAGTATTTGCGCTGAGTAGAGGCAGTGCTTCAACTCAACAAACACCTTCTACTCGGAATCAAACCAAATTTTTTTTTTTTTTTTTTTCTTTTCTGTACCTTTGATAACTTGACTCAAAGGCCAAGAGGTATGAGAGAATCCCGACACGAACCTTCGATAAAAATTAACAAGGCTAAAAAAGTTGTGAAGCCCTGTTAGAGTGGTCAAGGCTGGGCAATCCCGAATGACTTAGATCTTAGCTCGATCCACTTGCACTCCTTTCTCATCAATGGTGTAACCTAGATATTAGACTTGGCTCATTCCAAAGGTGCATTTGTCCAAGTTGGAACATAGTTTGTGCTACCACAAGGTTTGAAAGACCTGTCGAATGTGTTTCAAGTGCTCTTCCCAACTCTTGCTAAAGATGAGGATGTCATCCACATATACAACCACAAATGAGTTGGTAAATGGCTGTAAGATGTCATCCATCAACATCATAAAAGTTGTAGGGGAATTTTGCAAACTAAAAGGCATGACCAACCACTCAAAAATGGTCTCCTTTGATTTGAAGGTAGTCTTCCATACATCTGTGGGTTTTATCCGTACTTGGTGATATCCATACTTCAAATCAATATTCCTGAAATACTTGGCCCCCTTGAGCTGGTCAAGAAGGTCATCAATCAGTGGGATTGGATACCTATTCCTGACAATGATTTTTTTTAGTGTCTGGTAATTAATGCAGAGTCTCCAGGTTCCATGTTTGTTCTACACAAGTACAATCAGGCCCCCACAAGGTGAGGAACATGGTCGGATGTGCTCTTTTTGCAGCAACTCCTAGCTCTACCACTTGATTTCTTCATTTTCCATAATGGAGTGGTCATATGTCGACCCATTAGGTAGAGGTGCTTCGAGAGTGAGATTGATAGAATGCTTGAATTTCCAGTGCGAAGGTACCCCTATGGGTGAAGAGAATATCTCCCTATATTCTTCGATGACCTTATCCATATGCTTATGTTGCATGGGGGAACCCTTCCTGGGGTCCTTGGATGTGGCCACTGTCTTCCCCTTACTTTAAGAGTGAATTAGAAAGAAAAAAAAATCTTAGTCTAGGAGATGATCTTTCTGCATTGCTTAGCAGAGATCAAAGAGATGGTAGTAGGTGGGGCTACCTCTGATATCCTGTATAACTTATTGCCCAAAGTAATAATAATAGTGTGTGACCTAGACTCATACACATTATTATTCTTCCACAAGTATGATTGACCTAATAACACACCACAAACTTCAAGAGGAGCAACAACACATAGTACCTCATCCATAAAGGGCTTGATTTTGTAGGGAAGGTGACACTGTTGAGTTAAGCATAGATATCATCCTTATTGAAGCCACTTGATGGTGTACGACTATAGGTGTGGTGTGGTTGGATGGCCTAAACACTTCATGACATCTGCTGAAATAAGGTTCTTTTGGCTCTTGTCATCGACAATGAACTGTAGTGGAGAACCCTTCACCCACATCTCTGAGTGGAAGAGACACCCCCCCTCCTCTGGATCTTGGGGATCAATTTTGTGGACCTTGATGCTGGAAATGGTGGCACTTTGCATTAATAATATATTTCTCCTTATTGTTCCCCTTGTCAGGTTCCAACTCAAAACCAGAACATGCATCAGACTCTGAAGCTTTCAGCTTGACCAATGATTGACTGCTTGACACGACACTCATTTGTGTTGTGAGTGGGGCTCTTGTGGAACTCACACCACTTCTCGATGTCCTTCTTCATCTTTGTGGTGCCATTCTTTTCTTGTGGCTTCAATGGGTTATCTTGGGTCGCTCCACCATGGCTTTCTCTTTTGTTCTGCAGCTTGGGGTTCTCTTTCCCTACTTATGTTTCACAGATCCAAATTCACACTTCTTTTGTTTAATTTTTTGGTCAATCTTGGTAGCATATCAGTATGTTGCACCTAGTGGGGAGATGTCTAAGAACTCCATTTCTTCCTGAATGTATTCATGCAGACATCCACGATATTTGAGCACCAGATATTGTTCATAATATTTTGATACCCAACTTTGTGAATTGAGTATGAAAAATATTTTTGAGCTAATGCACATCTTGGTCCCTTTGTTTTCATAGTGTGGTCCATTATATGTACTTGTCCTCACACCTCCCCACAAGGTAATATTGTTCCTTGAAAACATCTCAAAAAGAGTTCCAAGAGGGGGAAATTGTAAACAAAGTGTTTTCCTCAACTCTTTTCTCAAAGTAATCTTCCCACCAATCCTTGACATCGGTGGAAACCATAAGAAGTGCAAAAGTAATTTTCTCCCTATCATAGAAACTATGGATAGAAAAATTACCTTCCAATAGATTCAACCATTTATCTACAACATCCGCATATATGTGACCTTCGAATATAGGTATATAGAAGTTCACTTGTACCTTGAAGGGGGGGCATTTATGAAGTGATTGTTGGATGAAGATGCATTACCAATGGGAATTCGTCGATTGATCTCAGGAAAGTTGTACAACATCTCATTTATTTGTCACTCAAGGGCTTCTTTGAACAACACTTTGATAGGATTTTCTGCTCACTTTTCTTTCTTTTCTTCCACCATAGGAGGATTTTGATGTTGGTGGGGATGGTATTACAAAGGCTTAACCAGTTCTAGTCCTAGCTCCTTATACCTTGACCTCATTAGGGACTATTACACAATATTTTGTCACACCCCCCACACTTCCCTGTGACATACCGAAGTGCCTGAAACATGACCATCATGCAGTGTACTCATCTAGATAAGCATCTTAGATCCTCCCTAAAACATTAATGGAAAATTGCCTTGAGTTTCCCCTAAAGGAAAGGGCTTTAAAACCTTAATTTTAGCATCATCACCCCCTGACACTGGGAACCCATGCCGGTCGCTAGTTTCTCTATACTAGCCTCATGATGCCAAAACCCTTCTGGCTTGGATACCCACGATGATCCTTAAAAGGAAATTTTCCCAAAGAGGATAAGAAGCTTTGAGATCTAGAAGCTTCCAATACAATGAGTTGGAGGTTGTTTGACATGGCTGAGGTCAAGTTCTCTCAACTTGGCCCTTTGGTCTTATCCTTATGAGATACCTTCTTGAGATGAGGGCCTTATCCTATCTTTGGAAAGATCCTAACTCCCTTTCCCTACCTATATATTCATCCTCTCCCATTCCCAAATGGTTGGTTTTTGGCTATTTGCACCCTGATGCTAAGATCGTGCCTTCATGCTACTCATTTGGTTTGGACAAGGAGTGTTTGGAGAGCTTGAGATTGGACTTGGAAATTCACTCAAGGAGATATTATTGACATCAAGGCTTGGTTGTATGCTTCCTCCTTTATTTTATTAATATATGTAGTTGCTGGTTCACTTTCTATAAATGTGTGTTTTAATGCATCATTTATCTTAATGCTCCTTCATCTGTTAAGTGGATTACTTTCGATTATGTTATTTGTATTTGTATTCTTTGTTGTGTCTTTGATCTCTTGTGTAGAAATTCAAATGTTGTGAGTAGTAGGACTAAGCCCGAGGTGCAAGTGGTTTGAGGTCTTCAACAAAGGAGGACGTTATAGCATCAGAATGAAGTAGGCCATCTTCCTCTTCTCTCAATTCGATTGTAATTTAGGAAAGTGTCTTGTAGATTGTAATGTAGGTTGCTAGTCCCACTCATTGGGCTAGAGGGATTGTCTCTGTCCATAGAGAGGATTTACCTAGACAAAAAAATGATGACTCTGTTGGGGAAGCTATAACCCTTTCCATCCGTTCCTTTGATCTAGTCCTTTGATTAGTTTGACCAACCGTCTAGTTCTCAGTTAGATTGAGTCAGTATAGGTCTATACAATCATTGATTACTACCTTAGAGTGCTAAGTCTGGATTTTTTTTTGAAATATTTTTTTTCCCATACTCGTTTCTCAGTGCAATTTTTATCAGTGACAATCGTGCTGGCAATGCTTGCTTTTACCTTTACAGTCACATTGAAAACAATTTTCTTCACTGTTTTCTCATGCTGAAAATCATCACTAATTTTGCTATATATATTAGTGTTGATGACCCTAACCAGCGAGGGTTCTGCTATGAAAAGTAGTGTTGATAACCCAATCATCATGAGTTTTGGTATTTAAAGTAGTGTTGATCCTTGAATGTGTGAATTTTTAGGGTTTTTTCCTTATAATTTAGTGTGTCTTCGCCCCTAAGGTCTTTTTCCATCCTGTGTCATTGGATTTGTTAGTTCTTTGATTGATTGTATTGATTAATTTGTAAAATTTGTCGCATTGGGTTTGAAGTGAAATCTAACTGAGTTTTAGGATTTTTGGTCAATTGGCCATTGCTTGCTGCTTGTTGGTGTCAATGAGGTACAGGTTTTTCTAATTGATTGAGTGTTGTTTTATGTGGAAATCATTGAAAAAATCATTGTGCATTTGTTTTAGCTTATTTTTCAAAATTTAGTTTTCGTGAAAATGCATTAAATTAGCTGCATTGAAAATTTATTTTATGAGATTCATCATTAAAACTAGATCACTTTTTTCAGTGATTTAAAGCTAAAAACTGTATTAGGTGCATCAAATCATTCAAGATGAAAAGAAAAGCGTAATTCATATAAGTGCATCTTAGTAAACTCAAAACCATTTTGCTTTCAAAAAGTTGCATTTAGGATAGTGAAAAGTGAAAACCTTTTTTACTTTTGGCATTGCATTTGGAAGAAGAAGGTGAAAGTTAGTGGAAGACATTTTGCTTGATGCATTTTTATTGTTGCACCATTTATTGAAATCTCTCCCCTTGATTATTCTAGCTCTCATTGAAACGAAAATTTTTCTTTTTCTCATATTGCTGCATCTTAGGTGTTCAGGTGACATCATTTTGAGCCTTAAAACTGAAACTTAATTGAAGATAAACTTAAAATGTACCTCAATTAACCTAAGGAGAATTTGGAACTTAACGCAAACATCTAGAGGTCTAGGCTAGAGATGTGTTTCAGCATCTTTAAACATCGCAGCTGTTGTTAACTACTTGCATTGTATCCCGAGGGTGAAATCTTGTTTCATTACAAAAGTATATCGAAGGTTCTCGAGTACTTTCGGGTATATTAGAGGCACTTCAGTATGGAAATTATATTAGAACGCTCTTACTAAATGGTTATGCATTAGACAATGCTAACATGGACTTATGCTCCCCTTACCGTCGAGTATATACTGGGAGACCCCACTATCTTTTTATCCTTTAGCCACAGGTAACTGATTCAGCCACCTTATAAACGTGATATGCCAAACACAACATTCTAGGAGATTGGTCGTCGTATGTTAAGTCTTTAGTTTCAGCTAAGGTGTATATAGTGGTTCATAAATACTTGTTAAAGGATTTTTCTTGGATTACCCATTTTTTATTTATTTTTGTTAAAGTTATAAAATCAATTAATTGACCGCAGAAAAACATCCTTCCTATGGAAATACTCCTTAGTAGATCTTAGTTTGATACCAATGGAAACATTTCCTGAGTGTACCAGTGAAGGAAACCCTCTGATGGGATTCCTAATTATTTTCCTTCTTTTGGGAATACTGGTGCTCCGTATATGGAAATGTTGTCCCTTCCGTATATTGGTCTGCCATTTTGGTTATTTTTGACCTCAGTGATTCCGAGTGTCCAAACATCTTTTCAACTGAGTTCTCCTCCACCTGAACAACCTCAACCTCATGTTAATCATAGAATTGACCCCTTGCCTTCTTCGTCTTGTTCTTCCACTTTGCCTGGTGAAAGTCTAGATTATAGCAACCAAGAATCTAAGAAGAAGAAGAAGATGATGACGAAGAAGAAGATGGCAAAGAAGAAGAAGAAAAATAAGCAAGGGGGCAACCAAACAACTATTGTTACTGATGCAACTAATGAAGGAAAAACATCCAACCAACCCCAAAAAGTAAAATTCCCTTGCATGTTATGTAAGGGTGACCACCTTCTTTGGAATTGTCCTAGTATTCCTACAGTCTTAGAAGTGTGGTCCACTGGTTCACATCGACCTTTTTCATCAGCCTTTGGAGTTCATGTTGGTGATAAACCCTCATCTAGTAACAGTTAAAGCTCATGGGAAAAAGGGAAAAGTCAAAATTACCTATAAGTTGTGTGAATGTAATCATCCCATTCACCTTTGTCTTATTCTAGATGAGGCTTCCAAAGAGTTGGAAAACCTTATAGCTTCCCATCATTATCTTCCGGTTGGTTATCAAAATATTTCCCCTAATCCTTCACTAGTTGATTCAGTGATTGATCAAAAGTCATCTTTGGTCAACCCCACTCTCTCTAAAAGTGATTCTCGTGAGTTTGTTATCGACCAACCATGGGATGAGAAACCGGTAGACTTGACTCCACCTTTAGTTAACTATACCTTTCATGTGGAGAGTGAACCCCATACTGCTCAGGTTCTTATGGTTTCTTCAGTTTCGAATGAACTAGAGGGAAATCCTCCCATTATCGACGTGCATGAGAGAAATTATCCTATTCCCATAGTGCAAGAGGGAAGCTCTCATGTTCCTACAACACACCCTCTAAGTAGTTTGGTCACTTATTTTGATTGGAGTTGACTACCAGGAAATCCCCTTATGTCTTATTTGCCTTTCTAGATTACAATACATGCTTATCATATGGTTGTACCTAGCACAGTCATAGATGAGGGCACATATGTTAGCATTCTTTCCTCAAATGCTTGGCAAGCTTTAGGTTCTCCTCAGCTTGTCCCCATCACTCAGAATCTATTAGCTTTTAAGAGAGGAAGCAATCAACCGTTAGGGATCCTTACTAAGTTACCTATTACTTTGGGAGGAAAGATTGTCTCTATAGTCATGATGGTTGTCGAAGGCCCTTTATCTTTTAATCTACTCCTTAGCCATGACTGTGTTTATGTCATGGGAGCCCTTGTCTCTTCTCTCTTTCATGTGATGTGTTTCCTGCATGAAGGAAGAATTGTGATCATTGATCAAATTACATTCATTGGTCCTGAATCAATTTCCAATCAACCATCATCCCTAAATGGTTCTCATATGCAAGCGATATCACCCCCACCATAGGTTAAATACATGACCACATGTTCCATACCCACATCTACTGATGATCTAGTAGGTGATCTAGTACATCATGTACTAGGGGCATTGGAGCCTGAGTTTTCGTTTGGATACCTGAACGTGTATCCCTTCCAGAGTGGTGTTCTCCCATCTGATGAGAACCTCTTAGAATCCATGGCCTATTTTGGTCTTTGATCAACATGTTTAGAGCATAGATATTTGTATTGTGTCAAACTCGTTAAAAAATAAAACCAGGGCCATGAGGAAAGTTCTTTTACTATGTCAACCTCATTAAAAATTAAACAGGTCTCCATGAGGATAATTCTTTTACTATGTCAACCTCGTTAAAAAATGAAATAGGTCCCCATGAGAATAGTTATTTTACTATATCAATTTTGTTAAAAAATGAAATAGGTGTCATGAGCATGATTCTTTTCCTGTGTCAATCTCATTAAAAAATGAAATAAATCCCCTTCCAATTCGAGTCTTTGATTAGATCTCTTAAAATCCTAGTCGAGTCTTTCACTTGATCTCATAAGTGAACCTTCATTCCATATACCTGTTAGTAACCAATAGTATACTTAGGTGAATGAAATGAAGCTTTGGGGGGCATGTACCTTGAATTGAGTCAGTATGTTGGGGGCATGCAAACTTATCTCAAGCATATTTTATCTTTGTTTCAAGCTTGTATAAAATTGAAACCAAATCCAAACATAATTTTTCTCATGTTTCAAGTTTTTGAAAAATGAAACCATCCTCAAGTATACTCAAGCGTAGTTTCCCATGTTTCAAGCTTGTGTAAAAATGAAACCATTCCCACATTACATCTTGTGATTGTCATTTTTATCAGCTTGATTTTACATATGAGACTTGGTTTTTTTCACTCCATCGTTACCATATCTTTGGCCAATCATATGCTTTCACTTGGTTGTTTTACCCTTGCCTGGGGAACATCTGCGATGAGTGGTCTTATTAGCTAACCTCTTAACCTTTGCATGTTTTTAGAAGTTCCATCATGACCGGAACCAATCACTATCATTTTATAACACTTGTTCTCCAGGTGGAGTCATCTTTAAGCTCTTTTCTGACTCTTTAAATATGAAAAGATCGTCGAGTACTTGTCTTTTCGAACTTTTTCAATTAAATGAATTGATGCCATATCAATATACATTTACCCCTTTTTCAGGCTGAAATTGACTATTTATGAAAAAGGTACACCTTGGTCGATATGGTCAAGAGGTTCTCTCAAATATTGTTTTCTACCTTTTTGGGTTTGGGAGATAAATTACGAAAAAGGACCCAATGGATTTTTCTTTTTCATCTCTTTTTCAAACTCCCTAAATATGAAAAATATACTGAGTTATTCTTCTATCAGACTCGTTAAAAAATAAATGGAAAAAGACTTGTAACCATGACGAGATCGAGTTTCTACTTCGTAGGACTCGTAAAACTTACAAGGATGGATTCATTTCAAGAATGAACTTATATGACAAGCATATGCTATCCCCTTCAAGCTTGTGATAAAACATAATTGGGGTACTGACTAAAAATAATGGGGAAAATGAAAGTGAAACGTCCTTTGTATAGGCAGCATGTCGCTCTTGAACATGACACTCATTTGTTTCTCATGCCAGGTTTGGGATATCCTCGCTTAATCACTTACCCTCCCCAGTTTGGGTGATCCATTTTTCATCTCATCTAACTATTCTATTTTCGACATCATGACCCTTGGTCTCATGTTGAGTCAAATGCTGGCACACTCCAGAGTCGTGTCGCCGATTTTCAAGAGAAGTCCTATCTACAGTCTATTACCTATAAGTTGTCTAACCCTTTGCTACAGTCCTGGATCCTATTCATTTCATTCCATTTTTTTCCTTGTTTTGTGTCGGTGATGAGGGATTCCTTACGTCCCTCCTTCGACGGGTCACTTCTTGTCAACTTTGGCTCATTATCTAGGAAGATGACTTAAAGACTCCCTTTCAGTACCTTAGAGCTTGCATGCCTTAATGGAAAGTTATTCATATCCGATGACATGTTTTCATCATTGGCCTTTGATCGGATGATTCCATGAGTGTTTGACTTCAACTTCATTTTTCACATTCGTGGATTGTACTATTGTAAATTGAGGGCCATTGTCATTATTGGTGGCTTCTCTCGTGCCTTGTTAATGGTCCAAATCATTGACCAATAATCAGGTGGTTTTCTAGCATGTTCAACTTCAACACATTCATTTGCATGTTAGAATTCATACTTTGATCGAGTTGGGATGGAGTGAAAGACCCCAAGTTTTGTCTGATATGACTCAGGCTATGTGGAGTAATGTATTGTTCATGACTGTACACATTTTTCTTCTATACGGATGGCTATGACCATACCGTGGGGCTTTACATTTATGATGATCCTTCTATATTGGGTGTCTGTGTCCATATCTTGGATCTTAGATTTACACATGATCCTTCTCATTTAGATGGTTGCGCCCACGTCGTGGATCTTTCTCACGGTCCTTACTATCCAGATGGTTGTTCCCATACCGTGGATTCATGTTTCGACATTAGATATGTATATGTATATGCATCCTTGATTTCCAGGTCTCCTGACAGTGTTTTTTCTCATCCTTGCAAAAGCTCGTAAAGCATGTTAGCCATGACTCCCTGTTTTTCCTTCATGATTAGGGGGCATCTATTACATAGTATATGCAACTCAGATCCTCCATAAAAAAATGATGGAAAAATGCCTCGATATTCCCCTAAAGGAAAGGGCTCTAAAACACTAATTTTAGCATCATCGCCCCCCTGACACTGGAAACCCATGCTGGTCAATAGTTGCATGGATGAGGTCAAGTTTTCTCAACTTGGCCCTTTGATCTTATCCCTATGAGCTACCTCCTTAGGATGAGGGCCTTCTCCTATCTTTTGAGAGCTGCTAACTCCCTTTCCCTACCTATATATTCATCCTCTCCCATTCCCAAGTGGTTGGTCTTTGGCCATTTGCACCCTTATGCTAAGATTGTGCCTACATGCTACTCATTTGGTTTGGAGAAGGAGTTCTTGGAGAGCTTGAGCTTAGAATTGGACATTCACTCAGGGAGAGATTATTGACATCAAGGATTGGTTGTATTCTTCCTCCTTTAGTATATTAATATATACAATTGTTGGTTCACTTTCCATAAATGTGTGTGTTAATGCATCATTTATCTTAATGCTCCTTGATCTGTTAAATGGATTAATTTTGATTATGCTATTTGTATTCTTATGCTTTGTTATGTATTTGATCTCTTGTGAAAGCATTCAAACATTGTGAGTAGTAGGACTGAGCCCAAGGCACAAGTGGTTTGAGGTCTTCAACAAAGGAGGACATTATGGCATTACAACGAGGTAGGCATCTTCTTCTTATATCATTTCAATTGTAATTTAGGAAAGTGTCTTGTAGATTGTCATGTAGGTTTCTAGTTCCACTCATTGGGCTAGAGGGCTCGTCTCTGTTCACAGAGAGGATTTACCTAGACAACAGGGACATGCACAAAAAAATAAAGAAAGAGAAGATCGCTCTGATACCACTGATTCAAATTTATGAAGGAATGAAATGAAATATAGATATGAACATAAACACATAGATACAATGAAAATAGAACTTCAATTTATTAATAACAAACTACTTAAAATTGATTACATGCAAAATGGAAATAAACTAGCTTAGGCAATGGTAGTGTTATCTCAAAATCAGGCCCTGGAAGGCTGCAAACCAGGAAGACTTCAAGTAACTGTTTCAAACCAATCTTTTAGCTAAGTATTAGCCTCCTTAGCGTGAGAGGGCTCTCTCAAAGGATTAAAGGTTTTTGATTATGATCAAGATGCCTAACTCTTATGAAACAAATAAAAATGAAAATAGTGGAAATAAAACTAACAAGTATCCATTGGGCTTATGCATCCATATGTGATTTAGAATTCACAGTAGGGTTCGCTTTGCATAAAAGTCAAGGCATTCAGGTTTCAACATATGTAGAGCACACCAAACACATAGAAGGCAGTTTATGAGTATATGAAGGAAATTAGAACACTGTAAGCGATTTCTAAGTAATCAAATACTCATAACACTCTAGATAACATGAAAAGACAACAAAAGAAACTCATACATTGAAATCTCTATTATTCTTGAGAAGCACAAGCCAGTACTGTATTACCAAAAAAAAAGAGTCTTTACATAAACCAAATATCAGAGCTCTTTTTTTTATAAATTTACAACCCTTTATACATCAGCTCTTATGCTATATATAGAACTCTTTTACATAACTTAGATTATTCCTCTAGGGTGAGGAAAATTTTAATTCTACCTGACCTGACACCTATAACACTTAAAACTAACTATTAAATGCAAATGACAGCTAACTAGGAGTCCTAGAGACCTAATACAACTAGGAGTGTAACTCCTTATTATGATTACAACAACCTTATCTAAACATTTAAAGAATTCTTTGAAACCTAAAACTCCATGAAGTCGAATTTGATGGTGCTCATAACCTTCCAGCTGGCCCTTGATGACTCATCCTTTTGTTGTTCCTAGAAACTAGGAGACTGTCCCTTGCTCTGTTTTGGCTGAAATATAGGTGTTGGGACAGAGCTCATATCTTCTAAAAACTGAAGGAGGCTGTTTTGAACCAATCCATGCTGAACAAAAACCGCTCTTGGTTTTTTGAAATACCTTTCCTACTGCCCAGAATATGTCTTTGAAAAACAAGTGTTAAACATGAAAAGTCTGTTTGTGAAAAACTGCACCTACAGCAGTTTCGTAGCGCAAGTTAAACCATAAATTCCTCCCACCTAATAATGAATTTGAAGAAACGGAAATAGGTTTTTGTAGTTTAGTATGTTAGGAAGAAAAACCTCTTTCAGTTTTCCAAAATCTGCTTTCAGTTGCTCAAGAGAACTTTTGGAAATTGACTACTTAAAATAATTTTTCTGCTGAAAAAATGCTACTTCAGTGATTTCGTAGCGCAAAACTAGTTTTTTACACTGTCTGCGCTACGAAAACGTGGATTCATAGAAAGTTTCAAAAAATTTTCAAAATGGCTAAACACATGACTTTCAAAACATGATATGAGATCCATAAAGTGTAAAACAAGGTTGTTGAGCTTTATTTGATGATGGAAATGAGACTCTAACCCTATGACTTGGACTCTAAAAACCATAAAAGAGACTTAACCACCATCTAACATTATGACTTAGAAAAAAATGTAAAATGTAAACCTTGAAACAAGCTTGAAACATGGAAATAATGTGTGATATGGGACCAGTGATGGGCAAGAACGGAGTGTTGACCTTATTTGACCATACCAACAAGACTTTTTTCTAGATCTTAACACTAAAGCAACCATGTAAAGACTAGACCAAGGCTAACACCAATCCTTTGGAATAGAAATGATGCTCTGAATTTAGAAATCATTTCTTAAGTGATAACAGGTAGCTTATCTCTGAGAAGAGATGTGGCAGCTACATGCCTTCTGAACTATGTTAAATGAGTCTCGAAGGCCTATTTATTATTTAGAAACAAGGAAAAACCCTAAACATCCATAATCCTAACCCTAGGAGATGAAGTACCAAAAGTCTGATGGCCCTCTTGGGGTAAATTGGTACATAAACTTCTCGGGGTTGTAACTTTGGCATACAATATTTGTTTGATGCATATAATACCTCGTTATAAATATTTATCTAGTGACTAACACTTTGACTACAAAGCCCTACCACAAAGTATGAGGTTTGCCTATTTTCCAAAAAAAATGTCATTTAGGGCCTCAAAATGGCTTCGGAAATTTAGGACCTGAAAAACTACCAAAAATAGTAAATTGTGCTACAATTAAGGAAACTAAAATAAATAATGGTGGGGGTACAAGTGAAATAAGAGGGTGGCTACCAATATCCACTTGGATCAGAGGATCATTAGGTTTATAGTGTTTCCATTGTGTCTTGACTAGAATTATAAAATATTGGTATTTTAACTAGTGAAAGTTAAATATATGATAACGCCTTTTTCTTCTCCTCGATATTGCCTAGATATAGAAAAATTGAGACTTGGTCCAAGAGACTTTATTTTACTTCTTGTATCCAACTTCTATACGTTCTGAAGGAAGATAAGAAACCTTCCACAAAGCAATAGATTCATTTGGAGATAACTTCCTTGTATGTGCTCTTATTAGACCATGTTACTGTAAAACATTTGAATTATACAATCTCAACATAAAAAAAATTAGATACCACAACCCAATGGGAAGGTGGAGGAATAATCATTGGAAGTATGAAAATCCTTTAAGAATGTCATTATGGGGGTCTCAAGTCCTCACCCAAAAGATAAAGAAATGGGGATCCATAGGAAAGGAGTTAGAAAACATCAACATCTTTGACAAATAGGATGTAAAGAAGTACAAGACCAATCAAAGATAAGAATCACTTTTTGGACAAGACCCAAGAAATCCATAGGTATAAGTTTTCCTCCCCAATATTAGGAATTACATTTAGTACATGAAGGATAATGAGATAATGGGAAAATTTATGAGTATATAGCCTAGGAAATGCCCTAGTTTCTAGTAAACACCCAATGAAAATGGAAAAGGAATGTTTATCTTAACCATGAATTGAAAGGTTTTTTAATTGTGATCTTTGTATGCATTAAGAATAGAGAGTGGATATTTGAGGAAGGACCAAATTTCTTCAATTCAATAGATCTCCATCTATGGTACTAGACATAAATATTCTCATTAGAGAAGGATAATTTTATATATGTCTTAGTTTGGATTGAGATGTATTTTTTACCTCAATAATTTTGGGAGAAAAATATTTTGGATGGATTGGGAAATACTTTGGGTACCTTTGTGAAATTGTTTGAGGTAACAAAAGTGGGGTGTTATATATCCTATGCAAGAGTTATGTTTAAATGAATGTAGTAGGAGCTTAACTAGATTTAATAACCATCCGATACGAATATTAGGAATGGATCCAAACATTACATTATGAACACATCACTTTTTGTTGTAGCAAGTAGAATTAGCATGGCCATTTATTCAAATATTTCCCTCAAATGAAAAAAATAACCCATAAAAGTCTAAATAGAAATGGTACAAAGATTCCAAGTAGGAGGAAATCAAGAAGGAAACCCATGGAACCAACAAACCAAGAGGTAAAAAGTACATAAAATAAATTGTGTGCTAAATTTGACGTTAATATCCCCCTTACTCTCACATGGACAACCACAATTCTCACTAATTTCCCCTTGTGGTTTTGATGCCATTTACTGAAAAGTCGCCATACAATCCCTTGAGGTCATACAAATTAAAAAATGTACTAGAAAATTGAACTGTGTGAGGTTAAAGGAACTAAAATGGCTTTCATTTTCTTGAAAAAGGTTGCTAAATGGTTTTTGGACCACCAAATAAGCTCTACAAGGTCCACCAGAGCATACAATCACCAAGTCACCAAAATACAAATGAGGTGGCAAGGTGAGCCCCCACCTTTTATATTCCCATCCCTCAACTTTCCAACTCACTATACAAGAGCTTAGAAGCTTTATTTTGGGAACCATTTATACTCTTAGAATTAGTGCATTCCACATCATGCACAAGCACTCTCCTCCCCTCCACTTCAAAATTTCACCCCAAGATCCTTACCATGCTTATGCTTCTACATATGTGCACCATAAATGTTGTTTCAATTGGCATGCCATGTTTTTAGTTATATTTATTTATCCTTAGAAATTTCACTTGGGTATTTGGTTTGTTGTATCCTTGAGACAATTACCTGGCTATCTAGGAACTATGCCAATGCATCTCAATGCCAAATGTTGACCTCAAGTTGGCCTGTGGGACATAGAGTTCTCCCTCATCAAATTCAGAAACTTGGCTACATATTTTCAATTAATAACAACCTACAACATTAAGCTTAATGACCAAATTTATATGGTATGAAGTAAAGGAAATAGGGATGAAGATAGAGATATCAAGGGGATGGAATGAAGCCTTGAAAACCTCTTAGTTCATAGGCATTTCCATTACACATAGTCACATCTAACAGAATAAAAAAAATGATAATGGGAGGTGGAGGAAAATAGAATAACACTTTATCTTGGACTTAACAGTGAGTATGAGTATCATGATAATCTTAGAATGAATAAAAATGTCCCACTGAGCATTAAAATGAATCCAATAAAATATAAATGATGAGAAATGAGAATTGGAAAATGAATTTAGTTACTTGACACTCAAAAAGTAACTTGCAACTATATTAATGGATATATATTAAATATGGATTCAAATTTCTACAATCTAAAACTCTTTATTTGCATAAATGCAAGGTTGAGATGAAGAAACCAATTGTAATACAACTGTGTTTTACCCATTTTCAACTTCAAATTTGTCTTGAAATCACAATAATAATTTGAACGAACATGAGTGGAAATCAAATAAACCTAATATAGGAAAAAGGAAAGAGAACAAGGATTTGTTACAACAAGAGGTGAATCCATCATATGTTTACAATGATCTAAGACATTTTAAAATGCATGGCCTCACAATTTTTTATAAAAAAACACATGTCTAATTGTCAAAACCATTACTCCTCTCCTTTACCAATTGTTGTATATATTCTTACTAATACTCAATTGATGCTTGAGAATGTTGGATCTTATGTCAGACACAAGGGGACAATTAGAAGGGCCGGGGGGGGGGAATGGGGTTGTTGGGGGGCAAATGAATCAGTGTGTCAAGTATTTTACCAATTCACAATTGTTCAACCTAATTGAGGCACAAACCTCATGGGAGGCACCCACCTCCTACTTCAACTCTTTGTGGACCTCTTTTCAAAATATTTCAAACTAGATTCACCTACTCTTCATTTAATAATAATCTTCAAACTGTTGATGTCATTATATTGTAAACAACCTTATGCCCTGCCCAAAATTTGTTACAAGTTTCTCACGCCCTATCCAAATTCTATTCCAATGTGCTCATCAATTCAATCATATAAAATTCATCTTGAAATTTTATTCTTCAACATCATTGCATCCTTCTCATAAGCTTCTAATCTATACAACAAAGAATCTTCTCATCAAATATACATCAACAAGGATTTTTATGCCTTTAGAACTATTCACCTTCAAACCTTTATCACCATGCTTCTTATGGAATTCAATTTGACTAAAGAATGAGTCCTGAAAGCCCCAAAAACCATATACAACCCAATAGTCAAATTAATTATTCTAGAGAAGGGCCATTTCCGGATGCATTCTACAAAATTAGAATTTTCAGTTACAACTGTGTAAATATTTATTTATGGAAACTTATGTGTTAGAAAAAATGTAGACTTGTGAGGCAAAAAAAAAAATATTTCTTTGACCTGTAGAATAACAAGTTTTGAATCCATGACCTTGGATTTACCATCAATGTACTCTATAAACTGGGCTATGCAATGTATCTTTTTGTACAACTTTCATAAATTGGATTTATCATGCATGATCATACCTTAAATAAAATATGGGGCTCAACCCTATTACTGGTCCTCATGCAAATGTTTCCAACCATCAGAGTGATCAAACATTGGTGTTCCATCTCATCCTAATCATTGCCTACATGTGATGATGATTCAACATATGATTAGGTAGAGAAATTATGTAATGTGTACTAATTGTGGAGCACATCCACAACATGAGTCTCCTCATAGCAATGCAACGTTATGTGACACACCCCTTGTTAATGGCTAAAGAGCTTGGCCTTTGGCTCTTTGACTACGTGACTTAACCCTCTTCCTATAGAACTTGACCCTCAACATTCTTGCTAGGTGACTCATCTCTATGGCTACAAAGCTTGGCCCTCGACTCTTTCTTTATATGGCTCGATCCTCTGGCTATGTGACTTGGCCCTTTGGTTGTGAAGCTCAGCCTTGAATCTTTGTCTATGTGACTCAATCCTCTGGCTATGGATATTTGACCCTATCTATATGGAGCTTCAACTCTTAGCTCTCTATCTACGTGACTTGTCTCTCTATCTATGTAACTTGACCCTTAGGTTATGTGACTCCATCCTTTAGCTATAGAGCTCGTCCCTCAACTCTTCATGATCATTCCTCTATTCATAATATTTTGTGCTCAATCCTTTATAGATGGAAATAGAGTGCAGACATGCCTCAAATGAAATAAACCAAAATACAACTAAGTCATGGGTTCAAACACTCTTACCCTTGTAAATTGTAGATGTGTTAGACATGAAATTCGGCCACATTACTCATGACATTATCATTCAAGCCATAGACCTTGCATCTTGCCTTAGACATAATCACCATTAGGCCACAACCCAATACTACCGGCAAAATTTGGCTAAATCCCAATACTGCTTAAAGCATGATCTCTTGTGAAATTGATATGAACAAAATTCACCATGGCCTGTCACTACTAATAACTCAAGCATCAAACAACACTTATAAACAAAACATGAGCATCCAAAAAACTGTAACAAAATTCAGCCACAACCACAATAGTTTCCTCTTACAACACAAGTGGACTTTATTATCTACTTCTTAGTCCCTTAGAAGTCTTTGTTCTTATGCTTTACGGTAAAAACATAGAAATTATAAGTGTTGTCACAACATTTCTTGCATATTTTCCTGATTTTTTAGTTATTTCAACAAGTATCTCTACTTATTTCAATTGTTGGTTTGATCTATATGTTCATCACACTTTATTTTCTACTCTTCTTATATCTAAAACTTATCTTTTCTCATCTTTCTCTTATCCTCCTTCCTTCTATTCTAATTTTCCCATGCATTCCCCTTAACAAGAAGTCCCCCTAGATACTTCCTTTTGTTCCAAGAATGTAGGTGAAACACCAAAGTATATGGGTGATGGTTTAACTCTAGGAATTTGTTCAAGGTATTTTTTAAGGGTTCAAATATAATGCTTATGTATATTATTCTACGTGACTATTCTGGTTGGAAAAGTTATACATATAGAATGTGGGTGAATATTCAGTAAAAAACATGTAATTTACTATTAAAATGTTAAATTTTTGGCTAATATTATCCATTTTAATCATATATATGTAAAAACGGGTGAATTTTAACCAAATGAATGATTTTTTTTCCATGAAATGTCCAAAAAATAGCCAATTAGGAAAAAAATTCTCCTAAAAGTTTCCCTAAATTGGTTTTCCCCACTATTCATAGCTTAGACAAGGATAAGATGATAAGCTAAGATAGATAGAGGATGTAACAACCATATTTTGAACCCTAGGATTACTGTAACTAATTATGTTGTTAGCTCTTATAGTGAAGGTTGCATGTCACCATGACAATGGCCTATGCTAAATAAATTTAAAATTATGCATATTTAAATATTTATTGATAATCAAAAAAATGCTAAGCAACCAACTAGGAATGTGAGCACCAATACAGACTCTAATACCACAAGTGGGAACTTGTGAGGGAGTTATAAGAAAGTAACCATGCTTGTTATTACTAGAAAATCCTCACCCAATAATCTATGCTAAAAACTTGTACTCAAATTTTTCTTACCTTGTTTTCCTACCATCCCATAATTCATTGAATCAAGAAACGGGTAGTTAAAGAAACCACTTGCCACATTTTACGGTGGCTTCACTGGGGGAGAAATACCATACCACGTGCATTCATATTGGGGAATCTATATTAAGGGGAAAATGACATAATGTATTGAGCATATAATAGGGGGTAAAGGGTTTATATATTGGCAAGTATAAAAAAATGAAACTCAAAGTTAATGAAAAAATATAAAGTCCAATGTTAATGAAAAATTGATACCTACAATATCTAGTGAAAGTAGGGGTTTTTTAAATTGGCAAGGTGTATTGGGTTCATATTGGTAGGGGGTTAAATAATGTGATTTTTAGAGGTATTTTTGAATATATAGTCAAATTAAAGGTATTGTTTAGCATGCCACAAACGCATGTGATATGTTATATGTTCATTGAGTGAAGCTCTCGTGCCACATTTATGGAGGTCGAATGATGGTTGTGGAGTATTCTCAAGGTTCATTCAAGTACCCATATCAAAATTTGAGGGTTGAGCCATTCAATGGTGTAGGAAAATGGGGAAAAACAGGTAGACTAGACATTCCTGAGTTCATTGAGACCATGGCTAGAGGTATTAGAAACACATGGGTTCTTACAATGGTGATTTTCATGATCAAAGAGCCATTTTCAAGAGGAAAACTTGTTGGATTTTTTTATGTATATATATAGATTTTTGTGCTCGAATACACCCAGAAAAGTTCCAATCATGGATCGAAACATTGTTGGTATGTTTGGGCTCTCGAAAATGAATTTTGTATGCCCATTATTCACTAGAGAGTTGTAGAGCTTACTTGAGTAGTGGGGGTCATGAATTAATGCATGTTGGGATAGTGTGATAAGTAATCAGTAAGGAAATTACAAATGTATTGTAGATCAGTGAAAGGATGTCTATATTACTATGTTGGCTAGCTAAGAGGCATCTAAGATTTGTGAATACCCCAAGCTCAACAAACAAAGGAGTTATATATATATGTATTTGTATATGTATATGTATATGTATATGTATGTATGTTTGTGCTATTTTGAAGGAGAGTTGCCTTCACCCATCCCAATTTTCTCTAAGTTGATAGTATCCCCTTGTGGTATCATAACCTAGATAGGGGGTAGCTAACTGAAGAGAGCACTCATGTAACCAGCCTATGGTTGGGTGGAAGAGGCTCCTTCATAAGCTAATTCCCAATTTCAAATTTCAAATTTAAGTGTTGTTTCTGATTCCTATGATTACTGTTTATTTTCTCTCCAATTTGTTTTTGGGTAAATTAGAGATGAAAATGATAAGCTTTCTCTTGCATGAAATTTTGAATGTGTTGCACGTGTTAAATTGTCATACAAATTTAGTATGGTGATGTGAAGGCATATAATTTATTATTTATTTCCTTCCACAATTACATGGATAACATCTAAGTCTAATATAATATGAATTGTTTAACTTACCTGAAAAATAAACTTCACATTCTATAAATATCAATAAAATCCATAGAACATTATATATAACTAATAAATTATATACTGACCCAAATTCTACTTATATTAATGTTTTAATACTAAAGGATTATTTTTAACGTTAATTTTTATAAGTGATTTATTCTTATATTATAATTAAAAAATGTACTATACAGTATAATCACTTACAGTATAAAATTTATAGTAATAAAATAAATAAAATTATATTTCAAAAAATTAATTGTATTTTTAAAATAAATATGTAAATTTTTCAGAAGCCCATACAAAAATGCACTATTAATGACACCTATCTTCAATGAATACCAAAACTAAAATTAATTTCAAATTTTTTTTACTTTCGACCTTACACCATACCGGTAGCATGTTTCCAAACTCACTAAACTCAATATATATACTATATAAGATTTTTTGATATTATATTAAATAATAATTTTATCACTACAAATATTTATTATTAAATTGTTTTAAATAAACCACTTACTAAAACTATTATTTCTTTAACGTAACTATCAGTTTAATTATATAAATATAGATAGATATAATATTATTTCACTATAAAACACGGAACACATCTTTTCATTCTTATAATAACATATTCATACTGATCAAAAGAAAGAGTTTTCGTTAATATATTTATGGAAAATAATTTTTTTTGGTTAATTCTTATTGTTTTTATTATTTAAATGGTATTAATGTTGTAATATAATAATTAGTAAAAATAAAATATTTAAAAATATTAAAAATATATTTTCTATTATTAATGTAATTGTATACCATTCAAAGAGATGGGTTTCGGAAGGCTGCAGGAACCGCAGGAGCGTGCGGGATTAGGGTAAGCACCTAGCGCCTATCCTGAAGGCTCACCGCAGACTAAAGGCACGGGCCGTCGGTTGACCATCTACCTTTCCACCGACCTCACAAATCCTGTCGTCGTCCCCGTTCACCGTTCACCGCGCAACTGTAGGCAGAATGGACGGGCACATGGAGGAACTGGTGGATTATTCTGCGGATCCGTTAGAGAACCGCATCATCTTCGATATCCCTTATTTCGCTGCCTCGGTTTCAGCTGCTCACAGCTCCCCAGTCCCTTCATTGGCTCACTCAAACCCTAGCCCTAACCCTAACTGTCCTCCTTCTACTGTGATCCCGGGTTTCTCTCCCAGTTTAGATGCCCCTCCGCTATCTCCCGGCACGGAACAGTTATTGGCTTCTCTTTCCCCTCAGGTTTTGTCATTTGACCAAGTTTTTGTTCCTCAGGGTAATCCGCCTCCGTCTGCGGTCCCTCAGGACTCGGCTCCTCACACCTCCCCTTCCTCAGGGATTCGACCCTCCGGTTGTTTCAGTACCCCTGCTGTTAATGTGAAGCCAGTAAAACCATCTCCTCCTGAAGGTGCCTCCAGCCCCTTGGTTGACCATCCCTCTGCACCCCGCACGAAGAAACGGAAGAAAAGGTGCATCAAGGCGACCGACAAAGAGATTACGGTCCCGTTTGGAGATCCAGCTGATTTCGGGGGCGCGACACTGATGGCCCGATCGGTCTTGGTGGGACATGTGAGGGGACGCACCTTCACAGTGAACAGATTGACAAAATGGGTGGAGGAGATTTGGGGCAACCTGCTTAAGGATCTTCCAGAGGTTCACATACTTCCGCGTGGTTGGTTTTCCCTTCACTTCACCAAGGAGGACTACTTCGACCTAGTTCTTGCAAAATATTGGCACATCGAAACAGCACCTGTACTGCTCAAGCGATGGAGCCCCCTGTTCGACCCTGAGCGCGAACAGATCGGGGTTGGTCCACTGTGGGTTCGTCTGCCCGGACTCCCTCTTCAATACTGGAGCGAGGAGGCACTACAAAAAATTGGGAATGCACTGGGCACGTATCTGGATCACGATCGGTCGTACATAGAATCCAAGCAGAGAACCCTAGCTCGAGTCCTGGTTCACCTGGATACACGGGAAGGGTTGGAGAAGAAGATTACTCTAAAATGGGGGAAATACAACAAGATTCAGTTACTAGACTACGAGGGCGTTCCATTCCGATGCTACCACTGTCATCAAGTAGGGCATTTAGCAAAGGATTGCCCTTTAATCAAAGGCCCTGAAGAATCCCCCAAAATTTCGCCCTCGGTAACTCGGGAGACTACTCCGGTCATCATACGCTCAGCTCAGGGGGGGCACCAACACAGGTCTCACCGGCAAAGTCAGGACGGAAGGGGCAGAGACCATCATCACCTCCCTTGACAAGAGCAAGGGCGGCCGCGGCAGCAGCTCAGACTTCGGGTACTAGACACACCCCTATCTCTTTGTCTTATGAATGCACATCTGCATTACCATCTGCATCTGCATCTTGCACTATGGCTCATTGTCCCCCGACTGTGCCCCCTCTAAGTGATTCCACCGCTCCGCCAACCGTCTCCCAAATCCCATCCTCTCCATCATTATCTTCCTCCTCAAGGTCATCTCACCCATATTCCCTTCGACCTCGACCACTGATCTCGGGAACCTGTGGGGGTTTGGGCATCATACCCCTGAATATGGGGCATCAGGCCACTAGGGGACGAAAATCAGATCTCTCAAAAGCCATCTGGAGAGCCGGTGCTAAAGTCGCATCTAGCAGGCAGTCTACCATTGAAGGGGTCCTTAGAGCAGCACCCACCCCGCGATGCGGTCCTCCATGAAGTGCCTATCATTTAACTGCAGGGGTTTGGCCAGTGAACCCAAAAAACTAGCCATCCGGAGACTATTTGAGACTGAGCTACCAGACATCATACTTCTCCAAGAAACTCTGGGTCCTGCTGCAAACATTGCACAATGCCTAAACACATTGACTCCCCGCTGGAAATTCTTGGCCTCGGATGCCTTGGGGCGATCTGGAGGGCTGGCAATTGGATACAACCCCAGAACTATTAGAATTGACTCCTCCTGGGGTGGACATGGGTTCCTAGGGGCGGATATATTTTCGGCAGATCTGGGAGTGGCATTCCGTATTGTGAATGTATACGGACCATGTCAGCACAGAGAACCCTTCTGGAACCGACTGTTAAACCTATCCCTGCTGACCGCGAGCCATACCATCCTGGGAGGTGATCTGAATTTTTCGATGGGGTTCCATGAATCATGGGGCTCTATGGCACAAGTGGATTCAATCACAAACTTTATGAGGAATGCCCTAGAACAAGCTGACTTTGTGGACGTTCCCATGCAACAGCCCATGCCTACATGGCGAAACAGAAGAGTGGGTGATGCTGCATTGGCTCGCAGACTTGACCGTTTCCTTCAGAAGGGACCTCTGATCCAAGAACTTCACCACTTTAAACAATGGGTGGGATCTGGGGGATTATCAGACCATTCCCCCATACACCTGGAGATCCTTGGGCCTTTGCCCAAACCAAAGGCACCATTCAAATTCAATCATACATGGCTCCAAGATCAAGACTTCATCAAGTTGGTATCTGATTTTTGGCAGACTCATCCTATCAATAGGGAGACATCATTGGCCAGAGGGTTCTGCAAGAACCTCACGGAGCTAAAACACATTGTCATAAACTGGGCCAAGGAGAAGAACAAAAGGGATACGACCCAGCGATTATCTGTTGAGGAAGAGCTGAGCTCTCTGCTTGATGATAGGAACCTGGGATTCAAATCGACAGTGGACAAGACTCGACTGATTGAACTTGAAAATCAGAGGGCCACATTACTTAGACAAAAGGAGGAATCCCTCAGGCTACGTAGCAAAGCTATATGGTTAAAAGCAGGGGATGAAAACTCAAAATTCTTCCACAACTTTGCAAAAGGAAGGAAAGTGACCAACACTATTTGGAGTCTGCCCCAACCAGATGGGGGATTGGCTGATAACTTCAACAAACTCTCCCGGCTGGGTACCGCACACTTTCAAGGCCTATTCAGAAACCCACCGGGGGAAAACTTGGCTGAAATCATAGAAGTGGCTTCACATTTTCCGAGATTTGTAAATGAGGAAGACTCGGAGGATCTCATGAATCAAGTTACCATGGAGGAATTGGAAAGAACTCTCAAATGGTTCAAAAGAGACAAGAGTCCTGGACCTGACAGATGGACGATTGAATTTTACCTTGCATTCTTTGAACAGATACGTCAGGATCTAATCAGCGTGATTGAGGAATGCAGGACATCGGGGTCCTTATACCATGCCATAAACTCCACTTTCATAGCTCTTATTCCCAAGACGGACTCTCCATCATCATTTGATGATTTCCGCCCTATATCTCTCTGTAATGTTCTCTACAAGATCATCTCAAAAATCATTGCCAATAGGCTTAAACCCATCCTATCCACTCACATTGCCCCCCATCAATTCACTTTCCTCGAGGACAGGCAGATTCATGAAGCCATTGGGTCTGCCCAGGAGGCCCTGCACTCCATCTGGACCAAACATCTCAAGAGCACTCTCTTGAAAATAGATCTCTCAAAAGCTTTCGACAAGGTCAGCTGGCTGTACATAAAGATGATCCTCATCCATCTGGGGTTCCCAATCTCCTTCATCAACTGGATAATGGCCTATATCACGACCCGTACTTTCAGCATCCTGATTAATGGATCTGCCTCACATTTCTTTCACTCCGAAAGGGGTCTGAGGCAGGGCTGCCCTCTATCTCCTCTACTGTTTCTCCTGGTCATGGAAGGGTTGAGCCGCCTAATCATTTCAGCCACAAGGGAAGGGACCCTCAGGGGACTCAAGATTACCGAAGAATGCTACCTCACTCACCTACTGTTTGTGGATGATGTTCTCATCCTACTGGATGGAAGCATGAGAGACTCTATGACTTTCTCTCACATTCTTGAGCTCTTCTCACAAGCCACAGGAATGCAGGTCAACAGAGCAAAATCCACAATAACAATGACTCGCACATCGGTTAATGAGGCTCAACATGCCCTTCAGGCTTTCCCCTTCAGCATTCATCCGATAGACAGGGGTCTCAAATACCTTGGCTTCTGGTTAAAACCCACATGCCAAAGGATCGCTGACTGGACTTGGTTAATATTAAAATTGGAAAAACGCCTCACATGCTGGAGCTACAGGTACATATCCAGGGCTGGCAGGCTGATCCTCATTAATAAAGTGCTGGAGGCCACCCCGGTATTCTGGATGGCTCTTGCATGGATCCCCAGACATACACTTGCTCGGCTACAGCAAATATGTAATCGATATCTGTGGGCAGGCAGTCAAGACAAGCGGATATTTGCATGGATCGGCTGGCAGAAGATCTCAATCCCAAAGAAGTGGGGAGGATGGGGACTCAAAGATCTCCCACTATTTGCACAAGCACTGGCGGCAAAGATGAGTTGGGCCCTGCTAACAAGCCATAATCTATGGACTCGTCTCTCGTACCATAAATACATATGGCCCCTTGACATTATGGACTGGATTAGACTCCCCACCTAGAACAGTATAGGTGCATCATCTTTTTGGAAGGCCATTATTCTCTCAATGCCCATGATCAGGGACAATTTGGCTTGGAGGATCAGAGATGGGGCTCAAGCCAGGATCCGCATTGACCCTTGGGCAGGCAGTGGGGGAAGGCATCAACTACCACGTGATTTAGTTGAATATCTATTCACACATAACATCAAGGTGATTGCACAAATAGCGGACCAAGAAGCCTCTGATATTTTCCATCAGGCTTGACGATCAGCTCAGCAACTGAACCTCCCACCACATTGGCATCAAGCATGGGAATCATACAGGGAGGCTCTGATGGAATCGCACATAAGAATCACTGAGGGGCAGGACGAGCTTATCTGGAGTCAGTCAAAATTTGGATTTTACACTCCGAAGGCTGGATATACACTCCTCATCAGTCACAAAAAACTGGAAGCTCTGCTGGATTGGTGGCACAACTTATGGAAGTTAACCTCATCCCCGAGATCCAAGCTTTTCTTCTGGTGCGTACTCAGGAACAAGGTACCCACAGGAGATAATTTACAGCGCATAGCACACCACGGCCCTACCTGGTGTGCGTTATGCAAATCAGCGTCGGAATCTACAGACCATCTGTTCCTACTGTGCAGGGTCGCGCTTGAATTGTGAGCTGGAATTAAAAACACCATTAATTACAACGGGACCTGGGCAGGACAAAATATTACGGAGGCTTGGTCTGAATGGACTGCGAGACACAAAGGAACAAAATCGATGAGCCTCCCTGCCATAGTAACCTGGCACATATGGAAGGCGAGGAACCAGATCATTTTTCAGGACAAACCCGCTCACAGGAACCTGTTGGAAGCCCGTATCATTGCGGCATTCAATGAACTGCCAAAACCCCCTCCTGCACACGTTCGTCGCCCCCATCCGCCACCCCTCATTGATCAATCCACCCCGTGGGCGTTCTTTGATGGTGCTGCAAATCAGCAGAGATGTGGAGGCGGCATCATTATACACAAAACGAACCAGCATTACTTCAGAATCAAAGAAAGACTGGGCACTGGCTCAAACAATTATGCCGAGCTTATTACTCTCAGACACCTCCTCCACTTCGCAATGAGCCATAATATCACTTGCATAAACATATTTGGGGATTCAAAAATCATCATTAACTGGTTCAACAACATTTCAATCTGTCACATACACACACTCAGCATTATTTTGCATGAGATTCAGGAATTCAAATCAGCAGCTAACAACATCTCATGTTCGCACATCTACAGGGAACATAACGAGAGTGCTGACAGATTATCCAAGGAGGCCACGATAATGGACAAAGGATTATGGGAAGTCATCGAAGTTCATGGACAACAGGAATTCAAATATTACCACCGTCCATACATAGATCCGAGATACCAGCAAGCACCAGAGCAATAACTTTATGAACTTTTTAATTGATTATAACAGTATTTATGTAAATATTTAAGAACATATAGAGCAGCAAGCGAGCCAATATGGCTTTTTTGTAAATCTTTTTGCAAAGTGAAAGATGACCCTGTGTGGAACATCTCAAGTTTGAACTGACTTCTATTTTTTGAAGGCTAATAGGCACACTCTTACACAGTGACCTCCAGCATATACATAGCGATATCAATGTAATTTTCAAATCATAATGAAAGTTACAGATTTTTCCAGTGAATTTTTTTTTTTTTTATAAATTTTTGAAAATGAAAAATATTTTAATAAATCTTAAAAACTTACTATCCATGAGTAGTTTTACTCTTTTTCTTCCTCTCCCTCATGGTTCCTCTCCCTCATGGTACACGAGAAATTTTCCTAACGAGATATCCTTTATCTCCTACATGATTTGAACATTTGATATCTTACTATTAATTAGTAGGCGGACACTTAATTTTATGTTAAAATTAATATTTTATTTCTAATATAAACTTTATGGCTATTCTAATGATTTCTTAATGTATATTATTTCTTTTATTAATAACTAATAATGATTATCTTATTTTTTAGAAGCATTTTTTTATTTGTAAATCAGATTCTATTCAATCTTCCAAAAAGAGATACAACAGTAGCAAAATGCAGGTAGTCTCACCCCAACTAGGTTAGTTGACTACTAGGATCAGCATAAGACAAAGAAACATAAAAACATTTAAAGACACAACCCACAACTTAGGAGGCCAAAAGTACCAATAAACACATAAAACAAGTAAAACACCTGTAATCATGCTAGTCAACAGAAGTGATGGAGTTTGGGTTGTCCAGAGTTGTTCCTAGAAGAGGAGGACGACGAAAGTAGCATTGAATGTGCTCTTTGAAGTGCGTCATCCAGGCCTCCAGCTTCTGTACTTTCTCAGATAACATATTCTGGTCTCGCTAGACCACCACTTCGCACTCCCATACATGGCACTGGAAGTAGTGCATTTTGTTCAAAGTGGAAATGAGATATGCATGCTCCTCTTGCCTCACTTGCTATGAGGTCTCCAAGCATTCAAGTACTGACTAAATCAAATTCCAACAGTGCTCTAAACAACAATATTATCTCCGACCGCATCCCAAATTACGAGCCTTCCCCCATTGCCCCGAATTGCCACGACCAATTATCCCACCCAGTTGCTAGCTTCATGGAGTGCAACTCCCATGACCAGCCACTAGGCCACCACAACCGCAACCACCATTCAGAAGCCACTCAACCAGAATGATCACTAGAGACCATCCATTTTGAGAGACCTACATTAGTACTGCGCTGCCCAGAGCTAGTGTTCGCCATTTCCATATGCAAGGAAGACATGCAACCCCCCAGGTTGCTTGAATTGGGCTTAAGCTGCGAAGAGGAACGGGCCAAACAAGGAGTCAGATGCATTATGACCGACCCTACACCACTGGGATGAGCTGAAGCTGACTAGCGAGTGACTTCACAAACCTCAGTTGTCACCGAGGAGAAACGCCCCACCCCCACCACTGGGACCATAACCAACCAACCTAGGATGAACGTAAAGAATCAAACTTCCAAACCAACAACAAGGACCTAGGTCTGCAATTCACAGTTCCTCTCCTTGAATAGGACCCCTACTAACTAAACCACCCAAAATCCAGCACACGCGCTCTACAAACACCACCTAACCTTGCAGGATCCCGAGAGGGGACCACTGATGGTAATGAGCCAAATTTTTCTCTAGCATGCAGGGGATGCCACCAGACCCCAACAAGACCAAAAAACCAAAACCAAATCCATAAGGTTGAATCCTTCCTTGCGTGTGATGACCATAAACCGAATACCAAACTACCAATTAAAAAAAATGCACACTTGTGAGTGGAGGGAACATCAGCGGCGAAGATGCCACCTCTCCGAGACAGTGTGCCCTCAGAAACAACCACTCCCTTGCTCAAAGCTCAAACTACATTTACCATAATAAGACCAAACCCAAAATTTCTGATAACAAGCCTCACCACCCTCTATAAATCGTCGACAAACACCACCTCCCACGAGTTTCAAGACTGATTGAGGTCTCACACAAGTTGCATTACCATCTCTCGTACAAAAGGTGCATTGAGAGGATGGGGAGACTGGTCCTCAGGCCTTTGGCCATGTGTTATTCATGAATTCCCACACATTACATTGGTATCGTCGCTGGCTTGGTTAATCACCCCCATCGGGGATCTTAGAAGCATACTTTAATTGTTTAATGCTTTTGTTTTTCACTAAAATCCATTAATATATTTCTTAATGAAATGAATTCAAAATCTTAAAAAACTGGTAACACTAACATTGTGTAGAATACATGATTGAAACTTACATCATGCACAATACACAATTCAAACCTGCAATTTAATAAATCCTTACTAAACTTAAAAGCAAAATTAACTAGCAAATACAACCAAACAAAACAAAAAAAAAACCTTAAACATTTAGACTATGCTATTTCTTATATCCTATTTAATCTTATTACAAATATGTCCACTTGGGGTAGCTCAATTGGCAATGGCCGTGGAAATGAAGCCTCACCGAACCAAAAGTCTTGGGTTTAAATCTTGTGCTATCCCCTCGATCGGAGTGAGAAGTTAGACATGATGAAGATGTAGTCCTACCAAACTATAAAAAACAGATCTTATTACAACCATTAAATTAACCAACAAATACATAAACAAAAAAAACTTAAACATTTAAACTATGCTATTTCTTATATCCTATTTAATCTTATTACAACAATTTTTTAATTACTCCTACTATTATTTAAACACAATGTTATTTATATTTCTTATAACCTATTAATCTTATTGCAACAATTTTTGTTAATCTTATTCCAACAAGTTTTGTTAATCACTCTTACGGTTATTTAAACACAATGTGATTTATATTTAAAGATGAGTACAATGTCTACTGAATTACACAAAACTTAATTTACACAAATGTCATGGTTATCGATTAAAATTTACACACTCACCACATAATTAAAAAAAAAAAAAAAATTATTTAAAAAAATTAATTTTATTTTAGGTAAATAAATACAATTTAGTCTATCTATATATTATTTTTATAAATGTAAATATTTATATTATAATTGTTTAAAAATATAAAAAATTCCAAATAATAATATATTATTAAATAAAAATAAACCTATTAATTCTCATTTTATATTACATTCTTAATTTTAAAATAAATAAAACACATATTGAATTATGGTTTATTATGGTTTATTGTTAAAGATGATACCGGTCTTCGTGAAGAATGGCTACAGCAGACACCTGGGTCAAAAAGCCTTCCTCAAGGCCAAGAAGGAGACTTCATCCCGTAAGGATCCTAAAGATCGTGTCATGGTGTTAACTTGCCTTACATCCAAGGGACCACTGATAGGATTGCGAGGATTCTGAGGAAATACGATGTGCCCGCAACTTTTAGACCTCTCAATACTATCCGTGGCTCCCTCAGGTCTGTAAAAGATCCGGTTGACCCTAAAGACATGAAGGGCGTCTATGTCATTCCGTGTTCCTGTGGGACACCATATATTGGTGAGACGGGTCGCTCTATCAATCAAAGGATTAGTGAGCATTCAGCCGACCTGAGGCATGGCAGGACCAAGTCCTCAGCCCTGGCTGAACATGCCGGGAAGACGATGCATCATGTCTGTATTGAAAATGCTCAGGTCATTGCTAAGGTTGCGCAGTTTCACCATCGCAAATTTATAGAGGCCCTGGAGATTGAGAAAAGGCCGAACAATCTTAATAGGGATGATGGTTGGAAGATTAGCAGTTGTTGGGTCCCAGCCCTATCTTCCTAGCCTCCTTTGTCCCCTTTCTGTTAGGTCTTAGGGTTTTTCCCTCTTCCTTTTGATGGTTTTCGGCGGTTGGTCCCTTTGTTTCTTGGATTTCTTCCCCGTTATTCCCAGCGTCCCTTATGCTTTAGTTTGGTTGGTCCTATTATTATGCGTCATATGAGTTATTAGTAGGTTATGTGTTAATGATTGTATTACCCTTATTTCCTTTAAGGTTTCATTTAACCAAGAATTTTATAATTAATAGTTAATTTGGATTTTTACATGTAGGATTGGAAATAATAATTACAACATACTATTAGTATCTTTATCTTATTTCATGTATTTAAATGTGATAATATAATTAGTTATGATTGGATGAGGAAATTATTAAATGAATATAGATTACTTAATAATTGATTAAATTAATTATAAAATTATACCTTAATAAAGGATATAATTCATTAATTTGGCTTCAAATGGACCTTAATTAATAAATAATTATATGATGTACCAATATTATTTTAATTTGAGTTAGTTCCTTTTTTGGTACATAGACATACATTTAATTATAAACAAGCTATTAACAAATAATACTTTAATTTATTGAATTTTACTAATTTAACTAGTTTAAGAATAATAGTATTTTAATATATCTAGAATATTAAGTGTAATAATATTATTGGAATAATAATTTATTAAATTACTTAATAAATATAAATTATTAAATTATTTATAAAAAATATATTAATTTAAGTTAAAATTGGGCCATTAGGTATAAATGATAAGTTAATAAATATATGATATACCAAGGATATTAATTTAATAATGAATCAGTTAGGTTTTTGAATATATATATACTAGTACAAATAACAAATGAATAATTTATTATATAAATTACCGAATTTAACTATTTCTTAGAATAAAAATAATTAAAAATATAACATGTATATTATTGGTTTGACTTGGGTCATTAGGTCAAAAATAGCCGGTTGGCAATATAGCCGTTGGAGTCTCTGCACATACTATTTAAACAAGCTAAGCTGGATTTGATCTTCAATTTGTCCTGACGATGAACCATACTGGTTGGTTCGAAACGCGTCGACAAAAGAATACTTATGTGATTTCGCAGAAGATTGTCTAAACAAATAAATATATAAAGTTTATATGAATAATAAGAAATATATGTTTAAATATAAATAAATAAATAAAATTTATTTATTTTATTTAAAATTTACTTAATATATAAAATAAAATTATTACATAAATTATATATATTTAAATATATAAATAAATCGAAAATATTTATGAAATAAATATACATAAGTCAAAGTCCAATATTTATAAGCCAAATTCAAATAGAAGCAATGATACTATCAAAAATCATAGTATATGATGATGATGATGATGATGATGGTTAACGTCCGCTGAGACCAAATGATGATCTATCGGACCTAAAAAGACAAATTATTTATTTTGATTTAAATTTTATTCCTATGCTCAAAAAGCTTGGAGAGAAGCCTCCCGAGTTCACTATAATTTTGGCATTGTAAAAGGCTAG
>APFE031199645.1:45460-67037 GCA_000404065.3 Pinus taeda
GAAATTAAACATATGTTAGAAAATATTTAAAAAAAATATTTATTAAAAATTGAAAAATATTACTTTTCAAGAAAACAAAAGTGAGATCTTTTGGTTGCATATTAATTCATCCGAGCAACTAGAGAGCTTGGACATGGGGAATGGGAGATCTTTCTTGAAGACAGTACACTTGAGAAGCTAGAGAGCTTGGACATGGAGAATGGGAGTTTTTTTGTTGAAGCTCTATGAAACAAATACTATTTTTATCACTATTATTATTAAAAAAAGGAAAAACCAAATCTCATTAAACCAAACCATTTATAATAATTTATTGGTAATTCATAAAAGATAAGTTTTCACTCTCACATTGTATCTCATTTATTTTTATTAAGCTAATGAAGATAATAAAAATTAATTGTACTAAAATACAATATTATTTGAGGATAAGAAATAAGTTAAAATATAATTGTATTTTATGTCAGTGTGAAAGTAATAAACAAAATCTAATCATTAGATTTTTCTAGTGAGTATATAATTTTTGATTTTATGTTTTATTATTTTATAATGATAAATATGTTTAAAATATTATCTTATTTTAAGTTATTATTAAATTTGTTTAAATATTTAAACAAAGTTTAATCATTAGATTTTTCAACTGAGCATATACTTTTTCGCTAGTCAAATGAGATGTTTTTTTCACATGAAAGTTATGGAAAATTTCGTCATATTTTGAGAAAATCCGGCAAAGATTTTTGTAAAACTTTAAAATTTTAGTTGACGTTTTTCATGCTACTCAATCCAATTCCACCATCTTAAACACTATTCAAACATTGCCACTACAAGATTTTTTGAATTTTTTTTGCCGGGATTCTGACCAATTTTGGCCATCTAGGCAATTCCCCTCCCCCTCCATAAGTGACTCCTATACATGTTTTATTTTATATTTTTATTAATTTATAATAATAAATTTGGTTAAAATATAATATTATTTTGTATTTTATATTTTTATGGGATTTTATAATAAAATTTGTTTGAAAAATATAATATTATTTAGTTACTATTTTTTTATTTATTTATTTTTTGAATCAGAGCTAAATCTATTAAAAAAAGTGGAAAATATTTACAACGAGGACAACGCCTCAGAGGGCCAGTTTCCTGGCCCTTAGCTTAGAGACTCGAGAGCAGAAGATGAGCACTGTGCCTGTAGAAACAGAAGAGAAACCAGGCAGTAGGCGTGTGATGGACATTACAGTGGACATTACAAAAAAGCTTCGTGCTTGCTGGGGAAGCCAAGCAGAGGAAGCGAACCAGCAAAAATTCCCAGCCATACATAGAAGCGTGAATATTAGCTGAAGAGGAATGGGGTTTGAGGTTGGCCTCAACCCATAATTAAAAGCAACCCGAAGCATGTGAAGAGCTTGCTGAGAGGGTGTTGAGCCAAAATCTGCAAAAATGTAAGACCAGATGGACCGAAAGAACACTTACTTGCCCGAGCTTTGTGGGTCAGAGCGTCGGGCAGGTGCAGAAATTGGAGCAACAGGCAGAGACTCTTCCTCTTCGTCACGAACGCTTTCTTCCGTTTGAGTGAGCAGGTGCATGCTTCCAAAATTTCGCTGAACTGGACCACAGGCGATGATTTCCGTCTCATCGACAATCGGCATGCCAGACACCTCCACATTCCGCGGGGAGTCCTCTTGCATGTGCATGGCAGAGGGGGGTGGATTAACATCTGCTTCCTGTGAAAGGCTGCCTTCAGGGGAGGGGGTGGACGAGCTGATGGGGTCAACTGGTTCCTCGGCTTCCTCTGAAACCATGATGGTCGTAGTGAAGGTGATGATGGGATGGTGGAGACGACTACGGAAGGTAAACCACGAATTCTGAAAGGAAGAGTTGGGTGCAGGCCTGGTGGGAGAGGGCGGCAGAGATGAAGGGGAGGCGGAAGAGATGGGTATGACCAGAGGCGAGGCGGAGGGACCAGCTCGACCCCTGGAGGAAGAAGAACCGCCTCTGCGCGACACACCACGAGTGCGCATGATGGATTCCGTGGACAACTGGTTGAATAAACTCGACAGGGAGCTAAGAAACGAGTGAGAAAACTCGAGGGCTGAAGGGTCGACCCTGAGCTGAACTGAGGACGGAGCAGAATGGTGGAGAGGATTGCGCAGAGAATGCCTGCATTTTGTTTTTGTGCAGCTCAATTTATCAGTGGTGGACGCCAAATTCGAGCCAGGAGGTGACATTACTGCCTCTGCAGAGCAATGAAGAGGAATTAACAGTGGGTTGTCCTGTGCAGGGATCGGCGGCGAGGCACATTGAATGCCATCCTCCGGGAGCTGCGAATAGTTACGGCGATCGCCCTCCGTCCAGCTGCCGCACCGATGGCCATGTGCTGGGCACATTGAAAGCTGAGGTGTCGGCACTTGGCGATCACCCGGATCCGGGGGAATTTCTTGCCAGGGAGGTTTGTCTTCTTCAACCAGCTGAAGAAAATGTCTGAGTTGCTCTTTTGTGCCAATGGTGAGAGTGGTGCCTGAGAAGATGTCTCTTTTGGAATCAACCCCAATATTTGCGGGAAAATCTGCGAGTTTATTTCCTTCACGCAAGGTGTGCTGGAAGGAGACGACCTGATATTGAATAAACCAATGATGGATGAGATCCAGTCGGTGAGGCATTCTCCAGCTTTGACTGACTTTGTGAACAGAAGTTCCCTGGGAGAGTTTTTTGCACATATTTATAATGATTTGTGAATCACCTTCAATTTTTAGCGGAAAGAGGTTGTGCTTTTGAGCCTGGAGAAGACCTTGCCAGAGTCCTTCTAATTCAGACGAATTATTTGTATCCCATCCATTAGAGCCTGAGTATATGAGATGCGGAGTGCCTGTATGATCTCGGAAAACCCCGCCGAATCCAGAAGGCCCTGGGTTTCCTTTCGATGCTCCATCGAAATTAAGCTGGAAGAGATTAGGAGGGGGGGGAGTCCAGCCTTTGTCTTTCTCTTGATGGTTGGGATTGGTACTCATGGACGAAATCTGGTGTGAAAGGGTGATTTGCCAATTGCTCCATATAGATTGTTCTGAAGGAGTCGAGGGGAGATCCTCAGCTGTCCAGCTATGGACGGAGAGCGTGTCTTTGAGGAACTTGAGGAGGATATGCCAGAGTTGATCAATTGATTGATGCTGATCTTTGAAGATACGACGGTTTCTTTCTTTCCAGATATTCCATAGTAAGAACCCAGGAAGAAGTTGCCAAAGAGAGTTGAGGAGCTTGCTTTGATAGGGAGTATGGGGCCAATTGCGGAGAGTCGCCTTGAGGTCATCCTGGACTCTGTGATCCTTTTGGCATCTGAAGGTGGCTTTGTCCCAAAGTTGCTTAGCTAGGCTGCAATGAAATAGGAGATGGATTGCAGTTTCTTCCTCTTGGCGGCAATTGAGACAGATGGATGGTCCAGAGAAACTTCGTTTGCGAAGATTATCCCATGTTAGAATCCTGTTGTGGGATAGAAGCCATGGAAATGTAGAAACTTTGGGCCAGAGATGAGAATCCCAGATTTGATTCCAAATTTTGTCCTTGATGATTTTGTCCTGGATGATGATGTTGTAGGCCTCTCTGGTAGAAAAGGTACCTTTTTCTTCATAGCCCCACCTCAGCAGATCCGGACCATTATATGTGGTGATTTGCCTTTTTTGAAGTTCGGTATCTAGGGCTTTAATGAGGTCCTCGTTGGCTGCTTCTCCCAAGATCTGGTCTGCCTTTTTCCATTATCTGCTTTTTGAGTTGGCGGAGGGATTCCAGTGACTATGAATAGTGACAGAGTTGTGAAGCTAAGGATGGGTAGGCGGGAGATTTTGAATGAGATCCCGGAGCTTTGGGAATTGCTGCCAGGAGTCATCCCAAAATCTAGCAGTCTGTCCATCCTTTATTTCCCAGAAACAGTGCTGCTGGATTAAATGTCTGTGTTGTATAGCAGCGTTCCAAATAATAGAGCCAGAACTTAGCTCCGACATCCTGATTCTGTCTTCCAGCGGTTTGTTATTGGCATATTTAGCTGTCCATAAGGAGGCCCACGGAGTGTTGGGGTGGGCAAGCCAGCGCCACCAAAGTTTGGCACCCATAACTATGTTGCTTAGAGCTGGGTCTCTGAGTCCAATGCCACCTGAATTCTTAGGAAGGCAGACCTTATCCCATTTAACCAAGGCCCATTTGTGATTTTTGCCTGAACTGCCCCAGAGGAAGTTGCGTTGGAGGTTCTTTATGGCTTTAATCACCCATTGTGGAGTAGCTAAGAGAGTGAACAGATAAAGAGGTAAGGATTGCAGGACTGCTTTGATGAGAATGATTCTGCTGGCCATATTTAGGGCTCTGTGAGTCCAAAGAGAAAGCTTAGCTTCGAATTTGTCCAGAAGGTCAGTCCATGAAGTGTGTTTAAGAGCTGAGGTTATCATGGGGGCCCCTAGGTATTTAGAGGGGAGCTTGGCAAGAGTAAAGCCTAAAATACGGGCAATCGAGGTTTGAGTGGCCGAAGGGGTGTTGAAAAAGAAGATTTGAGATTTTACTCGATTGATGAGAGCACCTGAGGCTTCTGAGAAGGTAGACAGGAGGTCTTTGAGGCGGCGAGCTTCTTGGACTGAGGGGTGGCCAAAGAGCATATTATCGTCTACAAATTGTTGGTGGGTGAAAGCAGGAGAGTTGTTAAAGGAAAGGCCTTTCAGATTGTGGGAGAGAGTGGAGGATTTGATGGAACAGCCAAGTCCTTCAGCAAGAATAATGAAGAGGAAGGGTGAGAGCGGGTCTCCCTGCCTGATGCCTCTGGATGGGCGGAAGGTATCAGAGGGAATGCCATTGATTAAGATGGAAAAGAAGGAAGAAGAAATTAGACTGAGCAGCCATCTAGTCCAGGAGGGATCAAAAACGAAGGCGTTTAAAATTTTTTGAATGTAAATCCAACTAACACTATCAAATGCCTTTGAGAGATCGATTTTGAGCAGCATACCTGGCTTTCTGGATTGCTTCAGCGAGTGGAGAATTTCATGGGTGAGGAGTATGCCATCAGTGATTTGACGTCCTTCAACGTATCCAGATTGCTCAGGAGAGATGAGGAGAGGGAGAAGAGGTTTCAAATGATTTGCAATGACTTTTGAAATTATTTTGTAAGTAATATTGCAGAGAGCAATGGGGTGATACTTTTCCGGTTTATTGGCTTCCTCTGATTTGGGGATGAGAGCCAGAAAAGTGGCATTCAATCCTGGGTACATCCATCGTAGAGCCCTAGATTCCTCGACCAGCTTCCAAACCTCAATTTGGATTAGATCCCAGAAGTGATGGAAGAAATCCGAAGTGAACCCATCAGGGCCTGGAGCTTTCCCGGCTTTTAGATTTCTGACTGCCATATCTACTTCGTGAAGCTGGATTGGTTGGAGAAGAAGGTTGTTATGCTCTGGAGAGATAAGTCGAGGGATGTGGGGGAGAATTTTCTCAATAGCTGGGAGCCGGTTGATATCTGGTTCTTGATGAACTTCCTTAAAGAAGTTAAGAAAATTTTCCTCAATCCCTTCGTGCGATTCCACTCGCTCTCCTTGCTCATTTTGGATGTGGGAGATGAGATTGTGCATTCTACGCTGAACAGTGGTGTTGTGGAAGAACCTAGTGTTCCGTTCCCCCTCCTTCAACCATTTTATACGAGATTTATGCTTCCAGAGTATTTCCTCTTGGAGGGCTTTGTTCTGTATTTGTTCTTCAATTTTCTGTTCCTGCTGGGTGAGTTCAATGGTGTGCCCTTCAGCCATGATTCTACTTTGAATTAGCTTCATGCTCTGGTTGAGCGCCGCTTGAGCTTCAAAGATGTTACCAAAAGTGTCCTGATTCCAATGTTTGATATCTTTTTTGAGGAGTTGAAGTTTTTTTTGAAATCGAGCCATTTTGGATGAGCCTGAAGGTTGATGGTTAAGCCAGGACTGTCTAACAAAATCCTTGAAATTAGGATGAGTTAGCCAAAAAGATTCAAAGCGAAAGGGTCGCTTGGTAGTATTACCTGGTCTCTGCCATTGGAGCTCAATAGGCCAGTGGTCCGATCCTGATATAGGCAGAATTGAGGAGATTATATCACCACCTAGATGGGGGGCATTATCTGAGATGAGGAAGCGGTCGAGCCTAGAGGCTATTTGATGAGCTCCTTCCCATTTGTTGGTCCATGTAAAGAGGCCATTGTTTGAAGGAAGATCGATTAGCTAGTTCGATCTCACAAAGTCTTTAAGAAGGTGGCCATCCCTGATACCAGTGTCTCTTCCTCCTTGCTTTTCTTCAGTTCTTGTTATCATATTGAAGTCCCCCCCGACAATCCATAGAGGGTGTTGCCTGTTTGTGTTGAGAGCTGAAAGATGGTCCAAAACTTCTGCTTTTTGATGAGAATCTTGAGGAAAGTACACGTTGGTTATGTGTCCATGAATATTGGTACCGAGTAAGTGAAAAGTAGCTTGTATGAAGTGCTTATTGGCATGAATATTACTGAGCTGAATGATTCTGGAATCCCAGAGGATTGCTAGGCCTCCTGAGGCGCCTCTTGCATCAACTGCAGAGATTTGTCCTCCTGGCCAAACTTTTATTGCAATTTTTTCCAAAAATTTCATGTTGCATTTGGTTTCTTGAACGAAGAGAATATTGGGTTTCTCCTGCATGAGCATGTTTTTAAGAAGTCTGCCTTTCTTGGGGTTATTGAGCCCTCTTATGTTCCATGAGATGAGCTTCATTGAGATGGGGGGCGGTGGATGTTGTAGAACTTGGTCAGCTTCGGATATCGACCAGATTCTACCAGCACTTCTCCAATCTTGATGGTTTTTTCCAGGGTGGTTTTCCGACCTCGCTTTTTATTGTCTTTTATGATGAATTTGCCGTCCCACTTGCTTCCTATCTGCACTCCAAGGGAGTGTTTCTTGTGCGCTTTTTGTAGGACCTCTTCCAGCTTATCTAGTTGTCTTTCCGGAATCTTGTCGAAGTTCCCTGTTTTGCAGGCTAGCTCCAGGGTGAGAAGATCTAGATCCCCTATATCCACGGTTTCAGAGTCGTTGTCCATGAGTTCTACTACTGGAGGGGCAATTTTTGCTTTGTCTGCGTTCTTTTGACTTGATTCAGGGATTTCTGTTTCCATTGCTTGAAGGCCATCTGCATGAGGGTCTGAAAGGGGGGTGTTGTTTGTATCAACCATGAGATCTTTTTTCTGAGGGTTAGGTCCTTCCGAGAGCTCCCTAACAAGAGTTTTTATCTTTTGCATATCCGGATTCAGATCTTGTTCTTCCAGATTGGAAAGGGCACCAAAGCTATTGGTGCTGGGCTCTTTAGGTTTGCTGGTGGAGTCCGTTTTAGCAGAGGTTGAGGGTTTTTTGTTCCCTCGCCGGCGATTGACTACTTTGGTGAATCAATCTACTTCTTTTTTATCTATCTGGGTATTTTCAGCTGTGATTTTGTTGAGCGGACAGTCTCTAAACAAATGCCCTAGTTTGTGGCATTTCCTGCATCTAAATGGAACGTGTTCATAGTCAATCATTTGAATCCATTCATAGTCTTCGTGACGAAGTCTTACCTTATCTGGCAGAGGCTGTTTGAGGTCCATGTAAACACAGATGCGCGCATAGGATGTGAATCTGCAGTATTTGGTGTCCTCCGCTGCCTTGATGAACTCCCCGAGCTTGTTCCCTATTTCCTTCAGGGATGATTCTTCCCAGTACTCCCATGGAAGCGAGTAGAGCCTGATCCAGACAGGCGCATAGCTCAGATCTTCGTTGTCTGGGTTAAATCTTTCTACCCAACCTCTTAAATACAGGCCTGCTGCGTTAAAAAAATAGGGGCCGCCGTCGATGACCTTTGTGCGATCTTCCAAGCAGTTAAAGACTACTGTAAAGAAGCCTTTTGGGCCAATATGCAGGGATATTTGGCCTTTGGGTGCCCATTTAGTGTTGATCCAAGTACTGAGAGCTCTTTCTGTAGGCCATATTCCAATAAAATTCCCAATGAGAGCATGGTCTCTCATGTACTGGATTCGGGTATTTATCTTGTGACTGGGAAAATCCACAGTGGGCATTATAGCTGCTACCGGTTTACAGGTAGCGGATTTGACTGCAGATCCTTCTTCAGGATTAGAGGGCGTCCTTTCCTCTGATCTATCATGTAGATTTGGTTTAGAGTCCGTCGCAGAACCTTTCTGCCGGGAGTCGGCGGAATATGGGGGAGGGTCGGAGTCCCCCCCCCGTCACAGGCGCCATTGAGAGGGATGACAGGGCAACTGAAATGGTCAGATCTGACCAGAACTGGCAGAGGGCAGGGTTTGCAGATCTGCCGTAACAGACCAAGCCGTGCCCTGAGGGAGGGCAGTGAAAAACCCTAAACGACGATCTCCATTTTCATCCAGAGCGCACCTCCATGTTCACTCCAGCACCATCATTCGATTTCTAGACATTTTTTGTTGTTATTTTAAGTTACTATTGAGTTTGTTTATATATTTAATTGGATTTTAATGAAATAATAAAAATTTTCGATTAAAAGAAATTAAACATACATTAAAAAATACTTTAAAAAAAATATTTATTAAAGATGGAAAAATATTACTTTTCAAGAAAACGAAAATTCTGATCTTTTGGGTGCAAAGTAATTCATGGGAGCAACTAGAAAGTTTGGACATGGCGAATGGGAGATCTTTGTTTTTTTTTGTAAGTTGAGTAGGTCCTTTTCTATTAACATAAAAACAGTATTTACAAAAATCCTGGTGGTCTCACCCTGCCCCGAAGGGAAACCGGGTATCTTGACCACTCAAAAGTTTTCCCAACAAAACACAAGTTAAAGTATCCACCTGATCAAAACCATACGTCATGTCCAGAAACTGTTTCGATATCTATACTATTACCTATACCCTACGTTCTATAGCTAGAACAGCTACAGAAATCATGCCTACAGTGAAACAGAAAAAACAAGACAGAACGCGAGAACATAAAAAGGATCATTGGAGCTCTACTTATCAGGCTCAGCTTGTTGGACTGATTCTTTCTTAACCAGCACTCCGCTTGCCACGAGCTGATGCTGCAGATCCTCCAGTCTCTTTTCTTGCAGAAGCATGGTGATGACTATGTCTTTCAATTCCTTTTTAACATTTGGAAGACTCTGAACCATCTCTGCCATCTCTTTGGCTACCTGTTCTAAGGCTTTTGCCATAAGCCTTTTCATGACCCAATATAAGTGGAGAGATTGCTTATAGAGGGTCATTCTCCCTCTGGTATGGCCAGGGTCAGGCATAATGGCACTCCAGTCTTCCATCTCTTCTTCAGATGGAGCCTGAATTGCTTCTTCTTCCCAGTGCTCCATGATTCTTCTGATCTTGGGGTTAGAATTCTCCCTATAATCTTGCTCTGCAATTGTGATTCTGTCTGCAATTGTTTGTCTTGTCTGCCGATCACCGTTGCCCGCATCCGGTTCAGAATCTGACTCCGGGGTTGGGCTGCACTGCCGCCCCCTCCTTCCTCTTCTCGTCGCCGGGTCTCTTCTTCGGTGTCCACCACGACCTCTTCGACCTCTACCTCCTCTGCCTCTGCCGCGCGGGCCACCCCTGCCTCCGCCTGTGGTGCAACCTGTGCCTTCCTCTACATGCTCACTATCCTCCTCTGGTAGACTTTTCCATCGCATTTTCCATGGCTCCTCATCCTGAATTCCTTGTTGCTCGTCATTCTCCTCCTCAGAAATCTCCAGAACCTGTATATTTCGATTACCTGCATCCTCCACTTTTTGTTTGCCCTTCCTGTCAGCTGCGGGATTGCGGTGGTCTTCGGGCCCCCCCTGTGCGTCCATCGTCTCACACTCCCGCTTCCTTCCGCCTCCATTTGTCTCCGTCCTCTGTAAACTATACCACCTTCTTGCCTTACGATATCCTCGAGACTGCACCAGCTCTCAGGGAAGCAGCCAGCAGGTGTCTTGCATTTCTCATAACAAAAAACCCGTCACCTTCCCTCGCTCTTGAAATGCATCTGTGCTTTGGTATCATTACCGGAGTTGTGGTTGCAGACAGTCCTGAGACCCTCGTCATGATGGCACCTCCACCTCGCCGCCCTTCCATCCTGACCCGTAGACATACCACCTGCACAACTGATCCAAGGATCTGCAACCTTCCTCTGCCGGCCGCTCCACTTACCTATTGCATTCATATCTTGATCGCTATCGACAGTGACCATCTTCGTGCGCTGCCGAAACATCGTCGTCCGCTTTTCCAGCTCATCCAGCCCGATCGGGCGAATGGGAGATCTTTGTTGAAGACAATACATCTGAGCAATTAGAGAGCTTGGACATCGCTAATGGGAGCTCTTTGTTGAATACAATAAAAACGTAGGTTTTCACTTTTAGGATGTGTAAATAAATATATCAAAATAAAATATTATGAAAAAATACTATTTTTATCATTGTTATTATTAAAAAAGAAAAATTAAATCTCAAAAAACCAAACCATCTATAATAATTTATTGGTAATTCCTAAAAGATAGGTTTTCACTCTCACACTCTGTCTAATTTATTTTTATTAAGGTAATGAAGGTAATAAAAAATAATTGTACTAAAATAGAAAATTATTTTAGAATTAATAAATAAGTTGAAATATAATTGTATTTCATGTCACTATGAAAGTAAGAAACAAAATTTAATCATTAGATTTTTCAAACTCAGCATACATTTTTATTTTATGCTTTATTATTTTATAATGATAAATATGTTTAAAATATAATATTATTTTAACTTACAATTAATTTTTTTAAAATATTTAAACAATGTCTAATTCTTAGATTTTTCAATTTTGCATATAATTTTGTCTTAATTTAATGACACTGCTTTTTGGCCTTGAAAGTTATGGAAATTCTGGTCATATTTTCAGAAAATCCGGCAAGGATTTTTGTAAATCTAAGTTAAAGTTGTTAAACTTCAAAACCTCAATATTTTAGGCACCCTAGACGTTTTTGATGATGCTAAATCCATTTCCACCATCAAAAACCCTATTCAAACACTGTCTCTATAAGATTTTTTGAAATATTAATTCCCCTACGATTAAATGACTCCTATATTTTTTTTTAATTTAATAATAAAATATGTTTAAAATATAAAATTATTTTAAGTTACTATTGAATTTTAATATATTTAATTAAATTTTAATGAAATAATTAAAAACTCACTTATAAGAAATTGAACATATGTTAAAAAAATACTTAAAAAACATATTTATTAAAGATGGAAAAATACTACTTTTCAAGAAAACAAAAGTGAGATCTTTTGGGTGCATAATAATTCATCGGAGCAACTAGAGAGGTTGGACATTGGGAATGGGAGATCTTTGTTGAAGACAATACACCTGAGCAACTCGAGAGCTTGACATGGCCAATTGGAGCTCTTTGTTGAAGACAATAAAACTTAGGTTTTCACTTTTAAAATGTGTAAATAAATATATTAAAATAAACTATTATGAAAAAATACTATTTTTATCATATTGTTATTAAAAAGAAAAAACCCATTTCAAAAAACAAAACCATTTATAAAATTATTAGTAATTTATAAAATATATGTTTTCACTCTACACTCTGTTAATTTTTTTTTATTAAGTTATGAAGATAATAAAAAATAATTACTAAATAGAATATTATTTTACAATAATAAATAAGTTAAAATATAATTGTATTTTATGTCACTATGAAAGTAATAAACAAAATCTAATAATTAGATTTTTCAACTGACCATATAGTTTTTGATTTTATGCTTTATTATTTTATAATGATAAATATGTTTAAAATATAATATTATTTTAAGTTACTATTAAATTTGTTTAAATATTTAAACAAAGTCTAATCATTAGATTTTTCAACTGAGCATATACTTTTGTTGCAGTTAACAAGATTGATTTTTTGCCTGAAAGTTATGGAAATTCTAGTCATATTCTGAGAAAAATTGGTGAGAAATTTTATAAATCCAAGTTACAGTTGTTAAACTCAAAATTTTAAGTACCCATTTTATATTTTGTATTTATAAATAATAAATTGTTTAAAATATATAATATTTAAGTTACTATTGAATTTTTTATATATTAAATAAATTTTATGAAATAATGAAAATTCCAATTAAATAAATTAAACATATTTAAAAAAACCTTCAAAAATTATTATTAAAAATGAAAAAATATTATTTTTCAAGAAAACTAAAAGTGAGAAATTTGAGTGCATAGTAATTCATTGGAGCAACTAGAGAATTGGACATGGCCAATGGGGTTACATTATTATATTTAAAAGAAAATCAACTAATAATAATTTTTAGTATTCATAAAACGTAGGCTTTCAATTTTAAAAATATATTAAATAAATATAATAAAAAAAATTATTATGAAAATACTATTCTTATCACTATTATTATTAAAAAAAAAAATTTAACACCCCTAATTGCATAAAAGATTATTGGTATTATTAAGTGAATGTTTTACTAAAAGATATTTTAAATATTATTATATTTTGATGAATAATATAGATGGTAATTACCTAGATTATAGGTAGTAATACTTTAACAAAAATGAATCTGTTTTGTTTATTTAAAAGAAGCAGTTACCCTCTGCCTGAGAAGGGTGATATAGAGAAGGAAGGAGCGCACAAAAGGGCTCTAGAGCTGGGTGGAACAATCGAGTGGGAAATTTTCTTAGTACAGTCGACTAGAGAGTATAGAGACAGTGGCTGGAGAGAAGTCCTGAGGTCCATAATACTGAGTGTGATTAGACTAGATCTAGCATGAAGAATAGAGGGTGCTCGGGGGATAGTGTGACTGGACTAGATCTAGCGTAAAGAATAGGTGCTCAGGGGAGAGTTTGGACGTGATTGCTAGACTCGTGGTTGAGAGGAGAGACCTTTCGAATACAATTACATTACAGGTTTTTCAAATAACTGAGATAACAAACATTTAAGGAATTTATTGCTGAACTATAACTATGGTTTGTAGAAGAAATAAAAAATGTAATGTCCAGTAGTTATGCATATCTATTTTACAGGTTAACAGTTGTTGAACAGTAGCTTTTAACAATTAGAGTACAGGCAATATATAATGTAGATGTTAATTGTTGCATGAATAACCAGAGAGTGATTCTTTAACCAATAACGACAAGACAATTACACCTATATTCGAAGTATCCATATATCGCATGAATGAAATTAAGAAAAGGGCTTGCATGCAATTAAGAGATCATACTAATATAGAACCCCCTTCTTAAACGTAGCCATTTGCATTTAATCTATTGTTGCAGCATTACAGCCTACCTGTAGAAAATGTAAAAGTTGTAACTATTAATGAAAACAAAATAAAATACCCGTTAATCATCATAGTATGGTGGCATTGATAGATGACATCATATATATATATATATATATATATCAAAACCTGTGAATCATGTACGAATCTGCTGTAGAAATTAATACAGTAACAAAAATAAGGATTGTGGTAACTCTTTCTTAACACAGTAAGACCAAAAAGAATACAGGAGTTTATAACTGTCTAAGCATAATAGACTAGACAGTAATGAATCCAACAGGACAGTCAAACGACCTTATCGGCCTCCTTACAAACCTAACGAAAACAACCATTACAGTCTCAAGGATACAGGAGTTTATAATTGTTTAAACATAATAGACCAGACAATAATGAAGCCAACAGGATAGCCGAACGGCCTTATCGGCCTCCTTACAAACCTAACAAAAAGAACCATTACAGTCTCTAATCAGCATAATCAGAAGTAGGCTGAGAGGCCCCTTAAACAGTTGCAAATTACATATAAAAAACTAGAGAAAAGACGACAGTCGTAGCTGGTCAACCAACCTAGAACTTTTCGGTTCAAGACTAACCAAGGGATTGCGAATGGAGACCAAGGGATTAGTTCCAACCTGAAAAGCCATAGAAATGCCATGAATTTCTACGAACTCAAGGGCTATGGTCTCAAAAAGTAAACCTTTTGGCAGATGGCATACCTGCATTCAAAGATTACGAATTAGTCATTGTTGGTAGAGGCAATAAATCTACTATTCTACACATAGCCTCAACTCAAAATCGAGATGGGTTCTTACCTGATTTAAGAGCATTGCCTCGGCGAGTCACCAACCTGGAAAAACAGGAAAAAAACATTCAGCATCATAACCATTTAATTAAAGAACAAGCTATAATGTTAAACCCTCCTGCAACGTGATTGGGCTCAAACTTTCAACAAGGAAATTTACCTTATGATGTGAAAATACTTGTTGTTGATGACCCTATAAGAATTCTATCTTCTGGACCCTGTAAGCATTCTGTCTTCCTTCATGTCCAGAACTGTAAAAATCTCCCATTAATAGCAGCGAGGAAACTTTAGCACAAGCGTAAAACCGATACCTAATGTCACGCCTGCAAGCCTACAGTGGTCTTTCAACCGTGCCGACGAGGTGTGGCACCACCGAACACTTTCTTTTTAACAATACTCGTGCACATGGACTACGCCTAAATTCACTTTCTCCTGCTTAGTTTGTGATTCTCAACCAAGTATTATTATGTTATCCTTTATACCAATGAACACCCATACACATTCATTATCAACAACATTATATAAGAGAAATGCAACAGTATAAAGGGAGGGGCAACTCCGTGCAATATGAGTCTACCCAACAATATATTATACAATCTTTCGTTTTTACAATGCACAAGTTAAATCTTGCGAAACCCCAAATTTACACTTAGCCAAATATACAACTTTGGCAAACTCGATTACCCAGCTCGTCGGCACCTCCGCACGGTCGCCGCACATCTCACCAACCTTTCGTTCACCTCGTCGCATGATCGTGTCGTTTGCCCAACTTGGGCGCACCTCCAAGTCACCACACACCGGTGCCTCCAACCGAGACACACCTCCGTTCACAATCTCAACACTTCACCGTTTCGTCGTGCACGACGCGCCCTCACCCGGCCGCCCGTCCGCACGCCCACCCATTCAGACATTCAACTTCGCCCAAGTCACTGCATGACTTCACCCGGGTCACCACACAACTTCACCCGGTTCGCCCGAACGACCTCACCCGGGTCGCCACATGACCTCGCCCGGGTCACCCGAACGACCTCACCCGGGTCACCACACAACCTCGCGTGGGTCTCCTGAACGACCTCCCGAATGACCTGCCTGAACGACCTCTAGAATGACCTGCCCGAACGACTGTCCGAACGAGCTCCCTGAACGACCTGCCCGAATGACTGTCTGAACGACCTGCCTGAACGACTTTTCTGAATGACTTTCTTGAACGACTTTTTCGAACAACTTCCCGAACGAGTTTTCTGAACGACTGTCCGAACGAGTTTCCCGAACGACTTTCCTGAACGACTGTTCGAACAAGTTTCCTGAACGACCGTCTGAACGAGTTTCCCGAACGACTGTTCGAACGAGTTTCTCGAACAACTTTTCTGAACGAGTTCTCACCCGAGTTCCGCCCATCATGCGGGCTCATCCATGCACTTCAGAACTCCTTGTTCGAACTTGTTGATCAAATGCTTGATCGCCGTTTGCCTCCAAATGCCCTCCAATATATACGGGCAGGTGGCGGGTTATGTCACCCGGCCAACCCACACCAAACGCCCGACCGACTCGTTCATAATATGTTGTCTTGCTCGGAGGATGGTCGGCCCGCCCAACTCATGGGACCGCCCCCTCAACTCACCCAACACCTTATAAACTTGCCCAACCTTCATTTCGTTTCATGTTTCGCACGCACTTCGCATGGTGGAGTCACCCTGCTCGTCGCACGAACCGCAGGTCCGGACATCCTCCCCCACTGGAAGTCATTGTCGTCCTCGACAATATCTCATCCTAGCAACCATCTGTCACCAAGATCACCATACCAAGGTATGCACCCATCAGTATGTCATACATCAGAAATCATCTCAATCCATGATCATCAACCACCATGCCACAATCTCCACATGCTTCTCTCCATCGTGGAAGGTTGGTCCCTCCATCTCAAGCTACATGCCCACTGCAACATATCGTGTCGACCACATCATGTGTCGTCCCCATGTGAACTTCTCCCATGATACTCCAACATAATGCTAACACATCTCTGCACACTGTTAACCCCCCATGCCTGAACTAGTCGGATGGCCAGTCCAACTGTCACGCTCAAACCATGAGAATGCACATCCTCATGCCGCCATTAGTCGTTTCTCAGAACATCCTATCACATCATCAACTGGATCAAGAATCCATCTCTATACAAGTAAGCCATGCTCAGGTCCATGAAGTAGCCCTCTTCTCATCTGCAACATGCTGTCCAAAGTAGTTGAGTCTCGGCTCAACCCATGCCCAAGTGTTGCCACCAAGGCATCATCATCATCGTAACTCCATCACTCTAAAGTGTCTCATATCAATCCTCCACATCAAGTCACTCTTTCAAGCCATCCCCATCCATGTACTTGAAAGTATGCACCCCATCCTGCATCAAAGTCTCTGACCTCAGCTCCTCAATGCATCAGATCCACCAAGTCCACCATATATGAAGTCCCCAAAAGTCACAACAACCTCATGTCATCATGAGCTCCATAAGCCATCCCCAACCAACATCTTAGCAAGCATACAAGTCTTGGCCCAAAGGTCTATGCAAGATGCCTCAGCTCTCCATGTAGTAAGAATGCCCCATAGTCTCCTCACAACTCCATCCAAGTTCATGGCCTTGTTGTACAAGAGTGCACAACCTCTCCATAGGCTCATAAGTAATAAGTCTCCATGTCACATAATCAAATCTACCTGCACAACATCCCTTCTTTGGCACTCCTCATTGGATGCCCATAAGTGACACCTCTACAAGTGCTCATGTACAATGTCCCTGCATAAGATTGCCATGCTCCATGTCTCCAACCTGATGTCCATGACTAAGTTGCAATGTAGTCCAACCAAGTAGACCCATCACAACAATCGGTCATCCCCATCCAAGCTGCCATCTTCAGTGTAGTGAACTCGGTCACCCAACCATATCATCATCATATGAGTCTCTCCATCATAGCTCCCCCACTAAAGGTTCCACCAAGACTTACTCTTGGTCTCACCCATGAGAACTCCACCCAAGAGTGTGCCCTCCAATCTGTCCATGAGTCATGCCGGGCACTTAGCCATGTGGCTAAAGCATGACCCACTCATCCACAATGATCATCAAGTTCCACCCTTGTCATGAGCCTTTGTACCTTCTACCACAAGGTCACAAACAACCCCAACAATTCTTGCAACAATCAACAACACTTGCTTCTCCATACAAGGTCTCATCATAGTCATCCATGGCAAGATGCTCGTTAGCATCGGCAAACTGGCTTTGCCCTTCCCTGCATACGGTCCATTTAGAAAATGCTCAAATGAAACACAAGTATCAAACGTACTTACTTTATCATCATCATGATCATGAGGTTACTCCATGAGATTACCCTCATCCATACATGTCTGCAAACTGCATGATCCTGGTCCAACTTGATCAATCTCAAGCTCATCCTCCATCATGGTCATGTCTGGAACATCTTCAACTACCACGACTTCCTCTTCCTTGTTTGCACAATCTGCAACTTCATCTTGCCCCATTGTCCATCCAAGTTGAAGTAGCTCATCTTCAACATTCTTTTCCAAGACTGCAAGCTTTTCTTGAATCCGGGGATTCTCCTTTTTCATCTACTTCAACCTGTATAAGGTAAGCAAGAGCTTCCCTTCACATTCTTCCAAACCTGCCATGCCTTGTACTTCGGCTTCCCCAGTTCGTACTTCGTTTGGTCCACAGACGCCCAAATTGTGTATACCTACCCACACACAGTCCCACTTGCCCACATGACAAGTGCCCAAATTGTATGAACAACACGTAGTACTGCCTGCCCAACTCTACGACACCCGGTTCCAACCTTCGCCAGCTTCACCAAGTCCCCTGCAACCATGAACTGGCTCTTGTTCCACTTGTATGTGAAACTAGCTTCCTTCACCTGCAAGTACCTACTTCCACTGTCAACCCGGCCATTAGCCAGCTCTGATACCAACTGTCACGCCCCCAAGCCTACAGTGGTCTTTCAACCGTGCCAGCGAGGTGCGGCACCACTGAACACTTTCTTTTTAAGAATACTTGTGCACATGGACTACGCCTAAATTCACTTTCTCCTACTTAGTTTGTGATTCTCAACCAAGTATTATTATGTTATCCTTTATACCAATGAACACCCATACACATTCATTATCAACAACATTATATAAGAGAAAGGCAATAGTATAAAGGGAGGGGCAACTCTATGCAATATGAGTCTACCCAAAAATATATTATACAATCTCTCGTTTTTACAATGCACAAGTTAAATCTTGGGAAACCTCCGCACAGTTGCCGCACGACTCACCAACCTTTCATTCACGTCGTCGCACGATCGTGTCATTTTCCCAACTCGGGCGCACCTCCAAGTCGCCACACATGGGCACCTCCAACTGAGACACACCTCCGTTCACAATCTCAACACTTCACCGTTTCGTCGTGCACGGCGTGCCCTCACCCAGCCGCCCGTCCGCACGTCCACCCGTTCACACGTTCAACTTCGCCCAAGTCACTGCATGACTTCACCCGAGTCGCCACACGACTTCACCCGGTTCGCCCGAACGACCTCACCCGAGTCGCCACACGACCTTGCCCAGGTCACCCGAACAACCTCACCCGGGTCACCACACGACCTCGCCCGGGTCGCCCGAATGACCTGCCTAAATGACCTGCCCGAACGACTGTCCGAATGACCTACCTAAACGACCTGCCCGAACAACTGTCCGAATGACCTGCTTGAACGACTTTTTTGAACAACTTTCCTGAATGAATTTTTCGAACGACTGCCCGAACGAGTTTTCTGAACGACTATCTGAAGGAGTTTCCCAAATGACTTTCCTGAACGACTATCCGAATGATTTTCCCGAACGATCATCCGAACGAGTTTCCCGAACGACTGTCCGAACGACTTTTCTGAATGAGTTCTCACTCGAGTTCCGCCCGTTGTGCGTGCTCATCCACGCACTTCAGAACTCCTTGTTCGAACTTGTTGATCAAATGCTTGATGGTCATTTGCCTCCAAATTCCCTCCAGTATATACGGGCGGGTGGCGGGTTGTGTCACCCGGCCAACCCACACCAAACGCTCGACCGACTCATTCATAATGTGTTGTCTCGCCCGGAGGATGGTCAGCCCGCCCAACTCATGGGACCGACCCCTCAGCTCACCCAACACCTTATAAACTTGCCCAACATTCATTTCGTTTCATGTTTCGCACGCACTTCGCATGGTGGAGTAGCCCTGCCCGTCGCACGAACCGCAGGTCCTGATACCTAAACTCCTAACCGACTTCCAACACCAGAAATCAAAGCTTTGGGTAAAATATAATATTATTTTAGAATAAGAAATAAGTTAAAATATAATTTTATTTTATGTCACTATGAAAGTAATAAACAAAATCTAATCATTAGATTTTTCAAATGAGTATATATTTTTGGTTTTATGCTTTATTATTTTATAATGATAAATATGTTTAAAATTTAATATTGATTTAAGTTACAATTAAATTTGTTTAAATATTTAAACAAAATCTAATCATTAGATTTCTCAACTGAGCATCTACTTTGTTGTAGTCTAAGAAGACTGATTATGGAAATTCTCGTCATTTTTGAGGAAAACACTTACAGAAAGTTTAAGTTCCAGTTTATATTTTTTGATTTTAAATAATAAATATATTAAAATATAAAATTATTTTAGTCACTATTGAATTTATATATTTAATTAAATTATGAAATAATAAAAGTTTCATTAAAAGAAATTAAACATATATTAAAAATACTGATAAAAATTATTTATTAAAGATGAAAAAATATTATTTTTCTAGGAAACAAAAAGTGAGATCTTTTGGGTGCATAGAAATTCATTGGAGCAACTAGAGAGCTTGGACATAGCGAATGGGAGATCTTTGTTGAAGACAATACACCTAAGAAACTAGAGAGCTTGGACATAGCGAATGGGAGATCTTTGTTGAAGACAATGCATCTTATACAGGGTTTTAGCCATGAGTTTAATTATCATTATTTAAAAGAAAATCAAACTAATAATAATTTATTAGTAATTCATAAAATGTAGGCTTTTACTTTTAAGATATTTGTAAATAAGTATATTAAAATAAAATATTATGAAAAAACACTATTTTTATCACTATTATTATTAAAAAAGAAAACATCAAATTTTAAAAAACTAAACCATTTATAATAATTTATTGGTAATTCTTAAAAGATAGGTTTTCACTCTGACATTGTATCTCATTTATTTTTATTACCCAAATAAATATAATAAAATTAATTTGTACTAAATAGAATATTATTTTAAAATAAGAATAAAGTTAAAATATAATTTATTTTATTGGTGAGTATGAAAGTAATAACGAAATCCTAAATCATTAGATTTTTTCAAAAGTGAGCATATACTTTTTGGTTTTATGCTTTATTAATTTTATAATGATAAATATGCTTAAAATATAATATTATTTTTTAAGTTACTATGAAATTTGTTTAAATATTTAAACAATGTCTAATCATTAGATTTCTCAACTAAGCATATACTTTTGTCAGTCTCACAAGACTGTGCTTTTGCTATAGTTGTTAAACTTCAAAATTTTAAGTGCCCTAGAGGTTTTTAATGGTGCTGAATCCATTTCCACCATAAAAAACACTATTCAAATACTGCCTCTACAAGATTTTTTGAATTTTTTTTGCTTAGATTCCCATCACTTTTGGGCATCCACGCAATTCTCCAACCTCCATAAATGATTCCTATACTTTTTGATTTTATATTCTATTATTTTATAATAAAAATATACTTTAAATATAATATTATTTAAGTTACTATTGAATTTGTTTATATATTTAATTAAATTTTAATGAAATAATAAAGTTTAAATTAAAAGAAATTAAGAATATATTAAATACTTAAAAAATATTTATTAAAAGTGGAAATACTTTTCAAGAAAACTAAAAGTAAGATCTTTTTGGGTGCATAGTGATTCATCGAGCAACTAGAGAGCTTGGATATAGCTCTTTGTTGAAGACAATACATTATTTAAAATAAAATCAAACTAATAATAAATGAATAATTTATTAGTAAATCTAATTATTAGATTTTTCAAGTATATAAACTTTTTGATTTATGATTTATATTATAATAATAAATATGTTGGAAAACAATATTATTTTAAGTTACTATTAAATTTGTTTAAATATTTAAACAAAGTCTAATTATTAGATTTTTCAACTGAGCATATATTTTTGCAGTAGACTAATCACATTATTTTTTTGCGTGAAAGCTATGGAAATTCTGGTCATATTTTTGTTAAACTTGAAAATTTTAGGTGCCTTAGACATGGCACTGAATCTATTTCCACCATCAAAAACACTATTCAAACACCACCTCTACAATTCCGACCACTTTTGATTGTCTAGACATTTCTCCTCGCCTTAAATGACTCCTATACTTTTTTGATTTTATATTTTATTATGTTATGATAATAAATATGTTTA
>APFE031199648.1:2121-70495 GCA_000404065.3 Pinus taeda
CCCCCCTTAGCTAGCCTAGGAGATAGCTAAAACGGAGAGAGTTGGGATCAGTGTGACAGCCCCTTCTCTGTTTCCCTGCCACCAACCACACCTTGTGGAGTTGAAGGCTTTTCCGCTAACTGTGTAGGTAGGTGCGGGCGGCAGGGTCAACACCACCCAAGCTTGTGGGTGTGAAACCATGCATGAATTTGACAATTTGACACTTGGAGATTATGGGGCACCCTTTACGAAGCAAGGGGTTGACAAGAACACCAAGAGAGCATGTGCCAAATGGGAGAAAATATTTTTTATTTATATGTGTGGGAAAAGTGGCACAAAGAATAAGGTTGGCTTGACATTATGGAGGCCCAAGTGAGGGCTAGACATTGCCACTCAAGTTCATATAAATACAAGTGATGTGAGACCTCATTTGGCAATTGGCATCCAATCAAGGCATTTGTTTCTCATGCGAAGACAACAAAAGAGGGTCGAATAATCTTGAGATAGTCACAACTCTAAAAGCCTAGCGAAGGGGAAGATCAGATTTGGGTATTGGTTTGTTTCTTTGTGACTATTTAGGCAATGGTTGGGAATATATAGGAAGTAAAGAAAAAGAGACTAGGTCGAGACTTTTGAGGACAAAATCTGACACAAAACAAAAGTATTCTCTCTCTAACAGACCGAGAATATCTAAGGTATCACAAGTGGACAGATTTGTGGTTTTTGGATTGTCGAGTAGCCTACTTGGCAACCAAGACTAGGCAGCATACACCTAGAGTAGGATTGCGGAGATTAGGGGTTGTTGGAATGGGTTTGGTGGTGGTTTGACGCTGCTTCAGGTTTCCCTAGACAGGTTCAAGTTCCTCAGAAAATTATTTCTCACATCCAAGGTGTTTTGGGAGAGAAAAAGGACGTCTTCGAGGAGAAGAAGTGCAGGATCAAGGTCCAGGCTTTGGACAATATTTGGAGCAGTCATAGAGTAGTTTTGGAGGGTTGTAGTGGATTGATCCAAAGCCCTATGTACAACAACCTGAAGGACTAAGAGTAGTTGTTAGAAGGGCAAAAAAAAAGAATCCCTACGGGTTGATTCTTGAAGGATTAAGGACAAGCCAAGTGGGCCTAGTATTCAGCCCCAAGTTTACTGTTGAGATGGATTTCTATAGTGATAGATGGGAAGCCTCCACGCCCTAAGTTTGTCTTCATATAGCAACAAAGGAAAGTAGAAGTGGGAAGAGTTGTTAAGTCCCAAAGTGTTGTGTTCTTGAAGGACTAAGGAGCACCAAGCGGGCAGTTGATGAAGACCCTATGCGTTGACTCTATGATGAACTAATGATCAACTAGAGGGAAAACAATTGGTGAGCCAAGTTCAGTGGATAAATGATCTGTAAATTGTTGTGGATATTTCATTAGATAGTTCGTCACAACAGATGGTGATAATAATATATTCAAATTTTACATTATTACAGTTTTATTTCATTTTTAGATCTTTAGATTTTACTGTAATTAGTGCATGCATGCAAATGGAAATTATGCAGAAAAGTAGAGAACGATAAAATGATCTCACACACACACACATAAGACACAAGATATGCTCTCTGTGAAACCCTTTCAGGAGAAAACCCAACTGGAAGGTGAGGCTGCTTCGCTTTCTTTCTCTCTCTAGAAATATGGTTGTAGGTACAAAGAAGTAATGCCCTATGGCCCATGGGCTGCTACAGTGCAAAGATCCTCTCTGTGTGCTCTACCTCCTATCTCTCCTAGCTATCTTTGCTCAGTTATGGAACAAAATGCTCTCAAAAGAATGGAATGCCTCTTCCTCCTAGTGGCCCAGTTATAACACAACCCGATAGCCTACTAGTGGTTAAGTTTGACTACACCAACTCTTAACTAGAGTTACATAATAGAATCTTCTAGAGTCTTTTACATCACAAAAGCGTGGCTAGCTCATTTTCCATGAATAATGGTGGTTGACGCGGCATCCTCCCGAACTATAGGTGTGAAAATAGGAAGGTCAACTTCTGAGTGGCATAACTTTTGCATATGGACTCTGATTGGTGCGCTTCTTGTGTCGTTGGAAAGGTCTTTGCATGCAAAATATCATAAAAATATGTGTCACTAAAGCAACAAAATTTTACCCCCAAAAAAATGTCATTTGTGGCCTCAAAAAGCTCCTAGAGGGTTTCAAACCCTGTTTTGCCAAACTAGGTCCCACCAGTAAAAACAGTCCCATGAGCATCTAAATGGAACACAAACAATATAATGATCCAATTCGGATCAAACCTCCCCATTTTGGGAGGTTTTTGGTCCCCAAAAGCTTTTACTGAATGAGGTGAGGAAATTTTCCTCCACCTTCTCTTTGGTGTACCATTTAGCTTTTCTTGGAAGTTGTCCCTTCAACCCAATATGCCAAAGGTCATGATGCCCCTGTCTTGTAGTTTTGGACCTCTTCTGCAAAACTGTATCCTCTGTCAACTCGGCCTGAGCGTCTAGTGCCCAGTCCTCCACAGAAGGTAGGACATGTTCCTCTTCCTGATCTAACATGGAAGGCTCATAGAGTTTCAAATTCTCTACATTCACAACTGAGTAAATGCACATATATCGTGGTAAACTGAGTCGATATGCATTATCACCCACCTTTTCCAGTATCTCAAAGGGACCATACCTTAGAGCCTTGATTTTCTTACTAGGCCCCTGTAGCCTCTCCTTGTTCAGCTGTAGCCATACTCTGTCTCTGATCATGCCTGACCTTATACTTTTCCCGCGACTTCTGCAATGTTTCTTATACCTATATATGGATATGTCTGATATTCTCTATAAATTTTTGAACCCTCAAAGCATCTCTTGTAAGATCTTCCCTCGCTCCTTGTTGCCCATATGCAATATCCAAAGGTGAAGGTGGAAAATATCCAAAACAAGTCTCAAATAGGGACTTGCCTGTAGAAGTGTGGACTGCTTTGTTATAAGAATGTTGTATATATACCAGATTTTCATCCCAAGTCTTCAGATGCTTCTAGTTGTATCCCCTCAGAAGATGCACCAAAGTCCTGTTGACTACTTCTGTTTGCCCATTTGTCTGTGGATGGAATGTTGTAGATCTCTTCAACTTTGTGTCCATCTTCTCCCACAATATACTCCAGAATGTAATGAGAAATATTGTGTCCCTATCTGAAATTATGCTCCTTGTTATCCCAAAGTGCACCCAGACCTATCCAAAGAACAAGTTTGTTGCTTCTTGTCTACTAATGGTCTTTTTACAGGGCATCAGAACACACATCTTGTTGAACCTGTCAACTACCATGAAGAGATAGTCATGTCCCTTCCTGGTTGTCGGTAAACCTCCCACAAAGTCCATGGAAATGCATTCCCAAAGATGAGTAGACACAAGTAAGGGATGATACAAACCCTATTTCTTGTTGCTAGGCTTGTTGGTACAACAAAGCATGCATACTCTTATGAACCTAGCCACCTGCTCTTACATCTTGGGCCAATACACATACCTCTGCAAGTTAGCCACGGTCTTCCCTACACTAAATTGCCCTGCAACCTTGGAGGTGTGAGCCTCTCTAATTAGTTGTAAATTCTCACCTTTAGGAACACATAGCTTATCGAGCTTGTAGAGTAACCCATCCTAGAGATGGTAGTTAGTGGTGTTTTTGCCATTGTGCACATGACTCTAACTTTGTAACTACTAATACACCTCCTTGAAGTCCTCATCTTCTGAATATGCCTCTTTGTATGCATCATGGGTGAATGGATCCATGTGCATAAGAGTCCCCAAAGCTGTAATCGTTGATGTGGGTGGCCTTGAAAGCATATTGGCTAACTTGTTTGTGTTTCCCTTCTTATACTTGATCACCAAATGAAACTGCTGTAAAAACCCCATCCACTTGTAATGTCTTGTCTGTTGTAGCTTACTTTGGGCCTGCAAGTACTGTAACAGCCAGTGATCTATGTGGATTATGTTTCCTTTCCCATCAGATAGTCCTTCCACTTCTTCACAGCTTTCACCATGGCATAGAGCTCCTTATCGTAGGTAGGGTAGTTAAGAACTACCCCATGAAATACTTCAGAATGGTAGCAAATGGGCCTTCCTCCTTGAATCAAGACAACTCCCATAGCATACCCACTCGCATCTGTCTCCACTTCAAAGGGTTGTTGCAAGTCTGGTAATGCCAGAACTTGTGCTTTACTGAACTCTTCCCACTTGTTGTTATGGCATGGAGCAGTGTTGCTACTACTTTAAATGAGGCTATGAATTTCCTCAGGTATTGTGCTTCCCCAATGAAACTCCTAACCTCAAAAACATTAGTAAGCACCGGACATTTCATGATGGCCTCTATCTTGGAAGGATTTATCTTCAGCTCTCCTCCACCGATCACATACCCTAGACACACCAAAGACTACTGCTCAAACTCACACTTCTTAAGATTTGCTGGCAGCTGGTGCTTCTTCAATATTTCCAGCACATGCGTCAAATGTGAAATATGCTCCTCCTAGGTAGCACTATATACTAGTATATCATCTAGATAGACAATAACAAATGAATCTATAAAAGGGCGCAGTAGATCATTCATTAATCTCATAAACGTAGTTGGTGCATTACATAGGCCAAATGGCATAACTAACCACTCACACAAACCTTGCCTTTGAAGGCAGTCTTCCATGTATCTTCTTCTTTGACTTGAACCTGGTGATATCCAGACTTCAAGTCCATCTTGGTGAAATACTTTGCTTACTGCAATTCATCTAGCAGATTGTTTATCCTAGGTAGGGGGTATCTGTTCTTGAGAGTGATTTTATTCAGAGCCTTGTAATCTATACACATCTACCAAGTCCCATCCTTCTTTGGCACAATGATGATGGGTGACCCACATGGTGATGTACTCAGTCGAATGACACCCTGTTCTAGCAGCTGTTGCAATTTTTTCTTCACCTCACTTGCTTTTATAACAGACTACTTGTACAGCCCAATATTTGGCAATGGAGAGTCTGGCAATAGTTGGATCTTGTGCTCCACTTCTCTCTTAGGTGGTAACCCTTTAGGTTCTCAGAACACATCCTTGTATGCCTATAACAACTCCTCCAATTGTTGTTTTTGTTTCTTAGTATACCCCTCTAGGGATGCCTCGCCTCTTATTGACTCCTCTTCAAACTGGCATTCTCTTGAAAACAATAAAACATACTTCTTGCTAGAACTGATCAATTTCTTGGCCTGATTGGCACTTACCAGTGAAATTTTTGACTTGCCTTCGTGCGCGTTGAAAATGAATGATTTTCCATCCTTGATGAGCCGGTACTGGTTAGCTCTCCTCATGAATATTGCATCACGCATGTACATATATGGACTCCCAAACACGACTCAACATACATCAAGGGGAACCACATCCAAATCTATTTCATCAATAAAACCAGCATTGATAGCAAATCTAATTTTGCACTGTCTTGTTACCTTCAACTCTGCATCATTATTTACCCATCCCAATGGATATGGATTTAGATGATCACAAACCTCCAACCCCAACTTCTTGACCATCTCTACTACAATGAGATTCGCCTGCAATCCTGAGTCAAATAGAGCATCAATCTTTGTCTTCTTGACCTATATCTTTATATGGAAGGTTTGGTCATTTCTTTCTCTTCCTATTGCTGAAGGCTACTCAGATTCACCTCCTTCTGCACTAATGTACAAACGATCTTCTCATCCACTTCCAAGCTGCTTTCAACTTGGCTGCTCCAATCAGTGGCCATGAGATTCTTCTTCTTGTTATAATTCTTCTTGTTCTTCGGGTTTAGCTTTGGATCCAAGTTCCAACACTTCTCCTCTATATGGCCATGAATGTTGCAGTGGTTGCTAAGATCTTTGCATTGGTGTGTTGTGGTTTTTGTCTTTTTATCTTCTCTCCCTTTTTGCTTCTTCTTCTTCCCCTCCTAAAAACTTCCTTTTGCTCCTTCTACTCTGATCCACTTGATTGCGCTCTTTTCAAGCCTATGTTCTCCAGGTACTATGCCTGTACGCAAGACTCGTCCACCAATTTGGGCTTGAACAACATCACTTGCTTAGGTAGATGGCAGTGTAGACCCCCCAAATATTTGAAGAGTACATCTGGGTTCTTTGGAGAGATACCCAGCATTATAACCATCTTTCTGAATTTTGTGGTGTACTCCTGCATGCTTTGGCTCGACATTTGCCTGAAGTAATGCCACCGAATACACTAGTCCTCTACGTACCCAATGGGATAAAACTAACTTAATGAAGGTTTTAAAATCCTCCCACTTAGTCATTGGAGATTCTCCCTCCAAACTCATGGTTTCCGTGTGGCTCTCCCACCAAGTCAGTGCATGGCCCTCTAATTTCAACAGCACGAATGAGATCTTTTGCCCTTTCTCAATTTGATGGACACTGAAATAAAATTCTAGTTGTTGCAACTTGTGGTTCAGCTTCAGAGCATCAATCTTGTCGTGCTACGACTTGATATCGACTTCTACTTCCATTTTGAACAGGGATTGATTCACAGCACTCGAACTAGGATGATATTTTCCAGGTTCTTTCTTCGGCTAGTTCTACGTCTCTCCCTCATCTCCCGACCCCCCTTCTGATTTGTCCTCTGCATTCAAACACCCATCTTCTCCAAATATCCCCAACTTATTGCTTAGGGCCGCCATGAGGAGGTTTACATTGCAATTTATATCTGCAACTTGTTGTTCAAACCTCGAAAACCTCATCTCTGCACGATCACAAGGTTTGTTTACAGATTCATCGGCCATAATTAGGGTTTTACAATTTTTGGCCTAACGGATCTAGATCCCTGCAATCTCCACAAAATACCCAAAGAAACCTGCTCTGATACCAAATGATCCGTAAATTGTCGTGGATATTCCACTAGACAATTCGTCACAACAAATCCGATAATAATATATTCAAATATTCAAATTTTACACTATTATAGTTTTATTTAATTTCTAGATCTGTAGATTTTATTGTAATTAGTGCATTCATGCAAATGAAAATTACGCAGAAAAGTAGAGAACAATAAAATGAGCTCACACACACATATAAGACACAAGATATACTCTCTAGGAAACCCTTTCAAGAGAAAACCCAACTGGAAGGTGAGGCTACTTCATTCTCTTTCTATGTCTAGAAATATGGCCACAGGTACAAAGAAGTAATTTCTGTGGCCCGTGGGCAGATACAGTGCACAAATCTTCTATGTGTGCTCTGCCTCCTATCTCTCCTAGCTATCTTTGCTCAGCTATGGAACAAAATGTTCTCGAAAGAATGGAATGCCTCTTCCTCATAGTGGCCCAGTTATAACACAACCCGATAGCCTACTAGTGGTTAAGTTTGACTACGTCAACTCTTAACTAGAGTTACAAAAGAGACTCTTCTAGAGTCTTTTACATCACAAACACGTGGCTAGCTCCTTTTCCATGAATAACGGGGGCTGACGCGGCATCCTCTCGAACTATAGGTGTGAAAATAGGAAGGTCAACTTTTGCGGACTCCGATTGACGCACTTCTTGCACCATTGGAAAGGTCTCTGTGTGTAGAATAGCATGAAAAGGTGTGGCACTCACGCAACAGTTTTACCCCCAAAAAACGTCGTTTTATGCCTCAAAACACTTCCGCAAGGTTTTAGACCTCGTTTTGCGAAACTGGGTCCCACTAGTAAAAATGGCCCCGTGAGCTAATTCCTCCACTTTTTCCACTCCAAATGCATCGAGATGGATGAAAAACAATATAATGATCCAATTCGGATCAACAAAAGGAGTTATTATCACTAATAGAGGAAGATTTGGATGTTGCAAATTGGGAACCAAAGGACCGACAGATGTGTTCAGGACACGTGAACTGAAAGGGCTATGGAGCGCTACATCAGCAAGTAGGTCGAGTGTTGTCTTGTTAAAGGTAGATTGGTTGTTGAAGGACTGACACCAAACCCTAGTTGTATTTCTTGTATCAGTGATTGTATGAGGGCCATCATCCATAGTACAGTTCCCTGAGACTGTTGTATTAAAGATTGATTAATATAACAAAGTTAGGTTGAAAATTGTAAAAAGTTGTCTATTGTGCATGTGTCTATTTATTGTTGTGTTTATTCTGTTGTGCAGAGTAGTCTTGTTGTGGCATTTGAGTTGGTTGTGTTAGAGATTGTAAGACTCTAACCTATATTCTCATATGTCATGGAAAATTCTACATATTTAGAGGCATTCTAGATCATGGCGTCGAGGATTCTCAAATGTGATATTCAAGAATGGTGGTATGAGAAGATTGACACGTCTATTCTACAACAAGATCAATTGAGACAGAATTGTGAAAATTTCTTAATCTAACACATCACAAACACCTACTGCATTTTTTGGTTTACTATCTCCTACTTGTTCTTTGCATTAACAAGTTATTTAAATGCATAAATATCGAAGTAAACACAAATGCAGCCTTCACAAATATACAGATCAACAACTAAAATAAACTGAGACAACACAAGGGACACCGCTATTTTTGGACAATCGTCCCTGAAAAACCCAATGCAGGAAAACTGGTTCAACATATATGAGGGTTTTATTATTAAGCAGATTTTGAATACAACTAGGGCACAAGAAATGGCTCACCCTTCAGAGAATATCCTTAGCAGCAATACCTCTATCCAGAGATAGATATTCCGGCTGATCAGCAACCGGATGAACAATCCCACAGTGACTTTGGTTGTTCCTTGTGTTGGACAACGAAAGTGTTAATTTTAGGTCTATTCTATGCTTATAGCAATTTATTTCAATTTTCACAGTTAGCTCAATATCTTTTCTAGATTAGCAATCACATCAACATTAAAGTAAACTACAGATAGAACATAAACATAAATCGTAGAAAACAAGCCAAGACAAGAGGACACAAGATGTGGTGCTAGCCAGGGACAAACCCTAATGTGGGGAAACCCTTGATCAATTCTTCTTATATGTTCTTCAATAGTTCAACACAAAGAGAGAGATAGTACGTTTACAACAGAAGGCAACACTTTGACTTATCTAGATAAGAGCATAGATCATCTCTAAGAAGATGATACATGAGATTAATTGAAGACAAGTTGCTTCAATTGATTCTCCAAGGTGACTCCTTCACCTATCATTGTGCTGCATTTCGTCATCATGCTGCACCTCACCGTGCTGCACCATGTTGCACCCATCATCACTATGCTACATCTCATCATGCTTCATTAATCATGACTGTACCCATCATTGTACTGCATTATGTGCTATTGCTGCACCATGTTGCCACACTGACCTATGTGTTGGCTACATCTTGCTTGCTTGTTGTCCCTAGCTTGCTTGTTGTCCCTAGCATGCTTGTTGTCCTTTGCATGCTTGTTGTGGTATGCTAGTTGTCCCTTGCATGCTAGTTGTAACATTGCATGCTTGGTGTATTTGCTGCTAAGTATCGTACAACTGTCCCAATGTTAGTTAGTTGTCTCTTGCATGCTGCTCTCCTTCAGAGACAGATGCTAAGGCTGTGACAGTTTTAGCAATTCTAGTTGTTCTCAGCAGTTTCAGCAATTCTAGCTGTTACCGGCAGTTCTGGTAGTTCGGACAATTCCGACTATTCCCGGTAGTTCCGGCAATTCTAGTTTTCCCCGGCAGTTCCGGCTTCTGCCCTTTGCGTCAGCTTTCCCAGCTATTCCAACAGTTCCGGCTATTCCCGGCAATTCCAGCTATTCCCAGCAATTTCGGCTTTTCACGGCAGTTCCAGCAATTCTTAGCATTTCCGACAGTTTCGATGGTTCTAGCTTTCCTCGGCAGTTTCAGCAATTCTGGCAGTTCCAGCAATTCCGGCTATTGCCCATAGTTCTGGCTTTTGCCCTCTGGATTAAGGCAGCGTTATCCCTTAGGATCTCTCCTCCTACTAAAACCCAAAGACAAGTAGAGAGGAAGAGATCCCAAGTGTGTTGAAAATGACTTGAAGGCCACCTCTATTTCTACTAAAACGTTGAGCACAAGTGGGGTTTAGTTGGTTGCTGGCCGACCTTGATGAATTATCCCATAACAATAATAAATTCATATCTCCAAGAATACTTATCGGAATCAGATGATCTTTGGATTAATACTACACCTCTTGATGAGAGGGATCCAAGAAAAATATCAGCTTCCATTTAATAAGATGACCCACATGGAGTTTGGCCCTAGTTGCCAATTTTAACAAAAAGCTACTCCACACACTCTTCTAGAACTGCGTCACCCTCTTCGGAACTGCATCACCCTCTCTGGCTCTGCGTCAACCAATCAGCTCTCAATCTGTCCCACTGAATCACCTCAGCGGAGCCCCAGAAGATCTCTGTGTCCTCTGCGTCAACCTCTATGGCCTCTGCGTCAGCTTCTTTGTCCCTTTGCATCCTCTACATTGGCCTCCTTAGCCTCTATGTCAGCCCTCCTAGGCTCTACGCTGCTTCTCTAATATGTATTCTTCAGCCTTCAATGGATCGAAATCTTCTTGTTGAACTACCCCTCACTACAACTAATCACTCACTTGATTTCCTCAGCAAACCCTGCCCCAGGAAATCGAATTCTTGATCTCTCTTGGTGTATCTCCTAGTGTTCCACGAGGATGTGTCCCCCAAGGTTAGGTGCACGTACCCCTCGCACTCCATGCACCCGGGACAGGGAGTCTACTAGGGGTGCGTTTCCCCACACACCCTTTTTGGGAAGTCTTGGGGAGACGTAAGGTGTTGAAGTTTTCAAGTCTACTAGTTAGGAACCCTCCATGCATTTTACTGATTTATTCCTACCTACTTGTTCTGTTACTTAACAAGTTATTTACAATGTAAATACCAGTGTTCCACGGGGACGCATCCCCCAGGATCGGGTGCGCGCACCCCTCGCACCCGGGACGGGGAGTCTCTTGGGGGTGCGTTTCCCCACGCACCCTTTTTGGGGAGTCTTGGGGAGACGCGAGGGAGTGCGTTTCCCCAATGTGGGAGTCTAGACTCCCCAAGACTCCCCAAAAAGGGTGCTTCTGGGCGTCCCCCTTCATTGTGGGAGTCTAGACTCCCCAAAAAAGGGTGCGCCTGGGCGTCCCCCTTTAATTTGTCTAATAAGACTTAAAAATTAAAATTCAAAAATCAAAACCATTAATTTTTTTTTTTAAACTAAAATTAAAACTAATTAACTAAAACTTAAAGTCTAAAAAAAAAAAAAAATTTAAACTAAATAACTAAAATTTAAAAGCCTAAACCTAAAAGTCATGAAAGGCAAAACATAAAGTTAAAAGCTCGTTTCATTTCAACCCAAAGTAGAGGACCAATCATTGAGATTGAGTCCTTGATGCTGATTTATCATTTTATTTTCAGTGCTCACTATCCATTTTTCATTTTTGAATTGCCACACTAGATATTGATGACTTGACTCTTCACTCTTAACTATTTTTGAGTTTGAACTTTGAAACTTTGAGTTATATAAATTTAGTGTTCAAACTTTGAAAATATAGTATATACTAGTATGTTTTGCTTTCAGTTTAGATTCTAGAATGATGAATGATGAATTTAATTTTTAAATCAATGTAGATTGTAGAATGATGAACCATTGAATGATGAATGATATCGATCAATGTATTTGAATATTTTATTATTGATTTTTATTTTTGTTTTTCGAATCTCATGGTATGTATGATTAATAATTAATTCAATAATGAGACTTGTCACTTGAGTATGTCATATGAATGATGTATGTATCAAAATGAATGATGAGGATGGATCAATGATTCAAATTTCAATTGTCTATTTAATATTTTTATGCTTTCATTATTGAACAGTGAACAATGAATATGAACTTTCATTATTGAACAGTGAACAATGAATATGAACTTGAATTATATATATATATACCTCGACAACTCCCCACACCCCCGAAATTTCCCTAAAATTTGAGGATACTCCCACACGTCCCCCCTGTGCGTCTCCCCGCACCGGAGTCTTGGTGGAACATTGGTAAATACTGAAAATAAACACTAGTGCATGCTTAACATATTACAGATTATCAACTGAAGGAAACAAAAACAATCACGCCAAATGACACCATTATTTTTGGACCAATGTCCCCGGAAAAACCTAATGCGGGAAAATCGGTGCAGCTATCTAAGGGTTTTCTTATTAAGCAATTTCAGAGTACAATCTAGGTGCCAAATCCAGCTTACCCAATAGAGAATTTCCTTGGCAGTAGTACCTCTCATTCTGAGACAAATGTTCCAGCGAAAAACCCTGGATATACCCTCCGGCAACTCCTTAGCTCAAATCTGCTCCAGAAACCCCAGCATCAGCCTTTCTGGACTGCGTTAGCCTCTCTCTGCCCAGTGCTGGCCCTACGTCACCCTGAATGGGTCTGCCTCAACCTCAGGAGACCCTACATTAGCCTTCTGGCCCTTTGCGTCAGCGACGTTGGCCTCTCTGAAGCACTGCACAACTCCCAACTGCGTCTGCGTGGCACTGCGTAAGCCTTGGCTGCTACTGCGTCACTCTCTCTGGCTCCTACGCTGCTCTCCCAGCATTATCTCTGCCTCTCTGTGTCCTATACTCAATCCTCCTCAGCAGCAACTCCGATCACCGATTCTATCTCTCTTAGCAAACCCCGCTCTAGAGAATAGAATCACTGATCATCTGGTGTACTCTCCAAGTGACCCTCAAGCCTCCTCTTATACTTTTCCTGTTGATATCTCAACAGCCAAGATTAAGTCCCTAATCAGCGGCTAAGATTAGATCTGGCTTGATCAATGTCTTTTGGACCACTCTAATCAAGATTCATATTAATACACATTAATATTTTATTTTCCTTGAGTTTAGACTTAGGGACTCCATTAAAAATATTAATTATTTTAATATCTCCTGATCTGTTTAGAATGTGCCCAAACCATTTCTAGGTATTGGAGATCTCATGTGCCCCAACCTCTCCACCAAATTTCATGGCTAGAGCACATCCGATGCTATGCCAAATCAACACAAGGGGGTGTGTTTCCCTAGTGTGAGGGACAAGACTCCCCAAAAGGGGTGCGTCTGGGCATCCCCCCTCAAAACTTTAGTATCCAATATATAGTGTGTGGTAATATACTTGTATGTTTTACTTTCAATTTAGGTTCTAGAATGATGAATGATGAATGATGAATTTAATTTTTAAATCAGTGTAGATCGTAGAATGATGAATGATATGGATCAGTGTATTTGAATATTTTTTTATTGAATTTTTTTATTGAATCTCGTGGTATGGATGAATAATGAGTATGTCATATGAATGATGTATGTATCAAAATGAATGATGAGGATGGATCAATGTATGTCATTATATAATTCAATCATGAATTTAAATTTTATGTGTGGATGAAATTTCATTTTCAATGTATTGGTATCCATTTTACTATTAGTTTGTTTAATAATTATGCTTTCATTATTGAACAATAAATATGAACTTGAATTATATATATATTTATATATATATAAAATTATATACCCTTAAGTCCCCCCGCACCCCCGAAATTTTCCTAAAATTTGAGGGTACTCCTACATGTCTCCCCTGTGCATCTCCCCATACCAAAGCCTTGGTGGAAAATTAAAAAATTAGATACCCTTAAGTCCCCCCGCACCCCCGAAATTTTCCTAAAATTTGAGGGTACTCCTACATGTCTCCCCTGTGCATCTCCCCATACCAAAGCCTTGGTGGAAAATTGGTATCTCCAACTGACCCTCAAGCCTCCTCTTATACTTTTCCTATTGACGATTCAACAGTCGAGACTAAATCCCTAATCAACAGCTAAGATTAGATCTGGTTTCATCCTCTTTATTTAGAACTTTCTTACCCATCTTATATTAATACACATTAATATTATTAATTATTTTAATATCTCTTCATCCGGGTGGAATTTCTCCAAATGATTTCTGGGTATTGGAGATTTCATGTGCCTTAGCCTCTACACTAGTTTTCATGGCTAGAGCACATCCGATGTTACCAAAAATCAACACTCCCTCTTAGTGAGGAATGTGCTCTAGTAATGCTTCACCATAGAAACATCACAATGATCTTCCACATCTGTACCTGTGTTGTTGCTTGGCCTGGTGCCTCACATCCCCTGCATTGTTGCTTCCTGTACTGTTGCCCATGATACTGCCACTGCCACATCTGTACTGCAGCTCCCTCTCAACATGCTACATCATGTTGCCCATAGCATTGCCACTGCTAACTGCTGCACTACAACTCAGTTATCGAGAAGTAAGTAACTGACATCCCGGTCAGTGTGGAAGCCTCATGGTGTTGAAGCCACCTCTTCTGCTATCATGTGCTCCCTCTACTGCCACTGCGCTGTTGCAAACACCTTTGTGCCTCTCGCACTACTGCAACCTCCACTGCATGCCTCAGATTTCTGCACTCTAGCATTGCCTTGTTGCTCCATCACAACTTGCTCCACCCAACACCTGTCATCATGCTACTGTCTTTAAGGGCTTCCGTAGCCAGATGTGATCCAAGAGTTTGGGCACCTCAAGAATCCTGCCCCACATGTAGTCCTCCTGATTACAACTCGATGTCACCCCACCTCTTCTCTAGAAGTGCATAAGCACTAATGGCACAATCGTCATCAATCTCGACATCCTTCTCCGCCTTTGTTGGAGTTGCCTTTGAGTCTGAAGCTTCTCCCTTACCTTTCTTCCTAGGGCACTGAGATGCATAATGTCCAAGCTCCCCACAATTGAAGCACTTAACCTTGGAGAGTCCTTCTTCTTCCTTTTCCCTTGTTGTCCCGCAGATGCTAGAGACGCATCCTCCTCCTCTTTCTTGACTCAAACTCCCTTCCCACTACTCCCCACCTTAGTCAACCTTCTAAACTTTTTCTGTCGAATAGTTACCCACATGTGACATATCCTCCCAACTGGGCAGAGTCGCTCTGCCCAAAATGCTTTGGACAAACGTCTCCCAGTCCTCAGAGACTACATTTAGAGTAGTCCTGACCATAAACTTGTTGATTTGGGGTAGCATCGAATGTGCTCTAGCCATGAAAATTGGTAGAAAGGCTAAAGCACATGATATCTCCAAGACCCAAAAGTGGTTTGGGCAAATTCTACCCAGTTTGGGAGATATTAAAATAATTAATATTTTTAATGGAGTTCCTAAGTCTAAACTTGGGAAAAATAAAATATTAATGGATATTAATATAAAACTGAGTTAGAAGGTTCCAAAGGACATGGATTAAACCAAATCTAATCTTAGTCGTTGATTAGAAATGTAATCTCAGTCATTGAAAGACCAACAAGAAAAGTATAAGAAGAGGCTTGAGGGTCAGTTGAAGAACACACCAGAGTGATCAGTTATTCGATTTTCTAGAGAGGGGTTTGCTAAGAAAATTTGAATCAGTGATCAGTTTGCAGCAAGGGGCAGTGAGTACTGGACAGAGAGGCAGGGATAGTGCCGAGAGACCAGCACAAAGGCAGAGAGGCAAACACAGAAGCCAGAGCAGGCCACGCAGAGGCTAGCTGAGATAGCGCAGAGGCTAGAGGGCTTGCGTCATCCACGTAGAGGGCAACAGGAGTGACGTTAGTTACTTAACAAGTTATTTACCATGTTAATACTGAAATAAATACAAGTACAATATCAACACATATAGATCATCAATTGAAAGAAACAAGCACGCAAGTGACAGTTATTTTTGGACTAGTATCTCCGAAAAAACCCAATGCAAGAAAACCGATGTAGCTATCAGAGGGTTTTATTATTAAGCAGTTTCAAAATACAATCTGGGTGCTAGAAATGGCTCACCGAATAGAGAATGCCCTCGGCAGTAGTACCTATCAGTCGGAGACAAATATTCTAGCTAAATCACCAGAGGAACGATCCCATAGCAACACTACAACACTTTTGTTGCTCTTTGTTACTCTGATAGGGACTACATCACCCTATCCAGTGCTCCAGCTCCAATTTGCCCCAAGAAATCTCCCAGCGTCAGTGTCTCTGGCCCAACATCAACCTATTTGGCCCAGCGTCAGCATCTCGGGGCTCTGCGTCAACATCTGGAGCCTCTGCATCTCCCACGCTAGCCCTCCTCAGGTTTTGCACAGCTCCTGGCTGCTTCTGCGTGGCCTCTAGCTGGCTCTGCATCAACCCTCTCCTGGCTTCTGCACTAATGCTCCCTGTACTATCTATGCCTCTTTTCTACTGTATTCACTGCCCCTCAGCTGCAACTCTGATCACTGCTTCGATTTCCTCAGCAAGCCCTGCCCCAGAAAATCAAATTCTTGATCAACTCAATGTGTTCTCCAACTGATCCTCAAGCCGCTTCTTATACTCTTCTCATTGACAATTCAACGGCCAAGATTAAGTCCCTAATCAACGGCTAAGATTAGATCTAAATTGATCCATGACTTTTGGACCATTCTAACTCAGTTTTATATTAATTCACATTAATATTTTATTTTTCCTGAGTTTAGACTTAAGAACTCCATTAAAAATATTAATTATTTTAATATCTCCCAAATTGGTTAGATTCTGCCCAAACCATTTTTAGGTCTTGAAGATCTTATGTGCTTTAGCCTCTCCACCAATTTTCGTGGCTAGAGCACATTTGATGCTACCCAAAATCAACAATTGTGGAAACAAGTACTGTCGTTGTTAAGTTTTGAAGTTGACCAAGTTGGAGCTTGGATTTGTTGAGAGGATTGGAGTCCTCAAGTAGACCAAGTTGGAGCTTGGAATTGTTGAGAGGATTGGATTCCTCAATTTGTCCAAGTTGGAGCTTTGATTTGTTCAAGGTCAGATATTTTGTTGTACAAGTTGGAGCCTGATTTATTGTAAAAAGAGGATTGGAGTCCTCATTATCTTGTTGATAAAATTATTTTTTTTTCAAATTCTTGTGTTTTGGTTTAACTTGTGATAAAAATCTTTACTGGCATAGTATAACAATTGAAAGAAATACTTATTCACCCCCCTCTCAGTATTTCCAACATCTCCTTCAAGAATTCTATCGTTCTACATGACATGAATCTACTGTTGTTACATTCACCATTCTCTTCCTTCATTGGATGTAAATTAAACTTCCATCCTCTCCAGTTTAGTTCTGCCAAGTACAAAATTTGGTCTCTCCTTGTCATTGGAGTGTGATTGTGTTCGGGGACAAGTGGATGATTCAGCAGGATGACAAAAGTAAGATATGAGTACTAACAGGCATTGCTTGGTGAAACAGGGCCAACATATAGCTTTTCAAGAGGTAAATACTTTGTTCAACATGGGAGAAGTTTCTACAATTATATCAGATTTACTTTTTCCAAAATTTGGCCCAGATGGCTTTTCTGGGGAAGCTATAGATACATCTCAAGTTAGATCCAAAATGGATACACCATCTGTCCTTGTAGGGAGGGGAATCAGGTGTGCATACTCTGTAGCTCCCAGACGTCAATCTTGACATGCAAATATTTTGATTTCTATTGTAATATATGTTGCGTTTTCAGCAACAAAAAGGAATGCAATGCAGCATGTGCGTGAATTATGCCTGAACAAACATTGATATGAAGAATGGCCTGCACCAAATGTATGCTACATTTACACTTGTACTATTTTGGCAGATCATGGCATGGGCATTTGGGAAAAAAGTATAATATTTGATCAAATCCAAATCCAAAACTGTACTTCTTGAGTTCCATCTCTACATGGCTGAGGGCCTATATATTTCCATTATAGTGACAGTTTCAGAAAAATGGAACTAGTGGCAATCCACGGGAATAACCTCAAGGATCGCACCAATACCACCTGATTCTGTAAAATCGATCCAGCATTGAAAAATTCATCATAGTCAATCAACATTGTAGGGAACCTGTGTGTTTTGTGCAAATTGAGATTTCACATGGCGCCTATTTTTTTTTATGGTGATTCACGGACAATGGCTGGTCACTACATCCACAAGAAAATCTAGGCAGATCAACCCCAAAGGGAATCGCAAACCCTGCTGGCCAAACTAGCAGGGCCTAACCCCAAGGGCATCGAGGAGAATTGACCATGTGACCTCCCAATCAGCGAGGTACTTAGCAATGGGAACTCAATCAGTTGAGCTAAACCTTAGGGCTTCACATGGCACCTATTACATGACTACATGCAATCATTCAATATGATTTGAAACAAAAATTCTTGTATAGCCTTTATCTTAGCTGTTAAGACGAGAGCTCTAAAGAGCCATACATAAAGATCCTCTTGTTTCAATTTTATGCTTTGCTATCTTAAGAGGGTAGATATAATAATAGTATGTTATTTTTCTCCAAATTCATGAGATTAATAGATCTTTAAAATGTAGTTTGCATTTATAGAAGAAAGAATTAACAAAATGGATAGAAACTGAAACTAAATCCATGGTTACTATCCTTTCTGTAAGCTTCTTTTCTCAAATAATAATCAATAAAAATTTGTAAGGACTTTCAAATTACAGCAACAAATTCTACCTGAAAATAATCAATCATTTGTTGTGAGTTCGGACCAAGAAGTCCCCCATAGATAACTTGTCCACCCCGTTTCATAAGTAACAACTGTCAGAAAATGATTCACTAAATGAGTATTATATATGGTCTTAAAATTTCAAGTAATGGTTCTCTCCATGTGTGTAAAATAGACGTGTAAACATATAATTAAAAAAAGGAAGAAGAAGAAGGCTTACAAACCTCATCAAATGCTTCAAATATATCTATACTTGGTTGATGAATTGTGCATACTACTGTTCGACCAGTATCCACAGTGTTTCTAACAGTTCTCATTACAATTGCTGCTGCTCTTGCATCCAGGCCAGAGGTTGGTTCATCCATAAAGATAATGGATGGATTTGCTACCAGTTCCACAGCAATAGTAAGACGTTTCCTTTGTTCAGTAGAAAGGCCAGCACTTCCTGGAAGACCAACCAATGCATCCCGCAAAGAATCAAGCTCCACTAACCTCATTACTTCATTTACAAAGGCCTGCAGTAACAAAGTCCTGAAATTCACCTTCAAATAAAAATGAATGCATTCTATGAGAATCAATTGCACAGCAGTAAAAAGTATATGCAACTTACTTCACGTGTTTCCTTGTCCACATCTCTAGGAAGTCGTAGCCATGATGAATAAACAAGGGACTCTTCCACTGTTACTTGAGGAGAATGTATGTCTGTCTGTTCCACATATCCTGAGATCCGTGCAAATGTTTCCTGAACTTTGGGATATCCCGAGATTCTGATCTGCCCCTCTATATATCCACCTGTTTTCCTACCAGCAAGCACATCCATAAGTGTTGTTTTACCTGCTCCACTTACACCAACCAAAGCAGTAAGCACACCAGGCCGAAAGACTCCACTCACATCGCACAGCAACCGCAATCTATTTCTTTCCATGCCCTCAATATCGATTTCCTGCAAAAATTTTCCAATCAATTTGCCTTCAATCAAAATTACATATCCTTGTCATTGAAATCGGTTCATCAAGTAGAAATTTGACTCTTGTAAATCCCTATTTACCCTTGGTACATCAACATCATAATTGATGTTATAAAATGTCATTGCTAATGGTTGAAAAGGCAAAATCATGCCAGTCTTTGGAGCATTTCTTTCATTACTCTCTAAGACATCAAATTCGTTGGGGACAGACTCCTGATAAGTTTGCTGCTGATCTGTTTCACTGCTTCCGAAGTCTCCTGAAACCAAATAAATTAAGAACATAATCTAACTAATTCCACTAGATGGTCCACTTTAGGAAAGTTTCTACACTTTTGCATGCAAAAAACAGCACGGTTAAAAAATTCATTAATTACCTTTAACCAGGGATGAAAACTTCTCACCACTTCTATGAACAGTTTTTTCTTTCAAAACATCCTCAGGAACCATTGCTTGGGGTTTCCCAAGGGCTGCATGCAGTAAGCAAGAAATGGTTGTAGAGATGATTTGAAGATACCATGCAAAAGATTAAATTAATCTTATAAAAAATAACTGAACATTATTCAGAGCCTAAGGTCATACGCTGTAAATAACGCAAAGCCAATGTCCCCAGAAAATTGAAAAGGACTGTGTAGCCTATTAGCACACCAACGCCAACCCAATACCAATATCCCCTTCTAAAAAGTCCATGTGCTTTGAGAACATTGGATCCAAGGGTTCCATGTCCAGAGGGAGATGTCTGCACTAGCACAGAAAGTATATAATATATCTTTATGTCACTTGCAAGGAGAAGAGTCACGTCTCTGCAGAATCTCTATGCAAATAATAAAGAATAGCAAACAGTACTCGATAGAATGCCCTCCAAAAAAGATTGTCATTTCCTGGCCACACTTTAAAAACAAATCTGGATACTTGTCAATCTTGTCCACAAACAGAAAGATCAGAGTTTACAAAAGATGCACCTTATTCCATCGTGGTGCTAGAAATTCATTCACAGAGAGTGCATTTTGACCATATGATAGTGGTGATAACCAGTAAGCCCAAACCCACCAGGGTCCAATATCACCTGTTTAAATAAGAAAAAAATAATCTTACAATGCACATTAATAATGATATGGTTTATCCTTCATGACAATAATTCACCCAAATGATCATTGAGAAAAACAATGAAGTACCAACCTTTAGAGAGTATAAAACCACCAAGCAGGAACATGAGTAAGAGTCCAAAAGTTCCAAATGTGTTTGCAACAATCATGGTTCGTGAAAGGGAACCAATCAAACGAAAGAGACCAATGGCCATTTGATGTATAAGAAATAGCAAAAGCATATACCGGAAAAACCTGCAAATATTCTGTAGATTAAACAAAACCAAAAGCATAACAGAAAGTTGGTTTATACTAACTTCGCAAGCTCAACTCACATAATCACTGAAAATGATCCAGACTCACCTTCCTATGTCAGGATCAAGTCCAACCGTGTAGTACACAACACAAGACCAAATAATTGCTTCAACAATAGAATAAGGTATCCGTAATATCCAGCTTGGTATTGAGAATGCCCAAGCAGGATAAAAGTTATTATCCCTTTGCTTGTAAAAGATTGGTAAGCGTTCTATTAAAATAGGCATTTCAGAAAAGCCATTGAACATCATATGCACCAATGAAAAAAACAGGCTGCTCAGATATAGGTTTCCATTGTTTTCATCTGTGGGACTCAACCTTGTCCGTAGAAACAATGTACAGGTGATAAATGCTACAAATCCAACCTGCAAATGCATTTGATCCATGATGAAACAGCACCAATGTTATGAAAAACACATTAGTTGTCAAATTGTCTATGTATAGCGTAAGTTATAATAACTCATTTCGTACAAAATACCATCGTCTAAGAAATTATAAATACTCTGATATATATAGACAGAGCTGTGATTAGACAGAGTAATTGTCAAATTCCTAAATAATGGTACAAAAAATTATTACTAAGAAGATTGAAACCTCTGAAATAACTAGCAAATAAACCCAGGGATTTCGGCTTTAAAAAATTCTCAAGTATCTCTTAAGAACTTGTTTTGAGGAAGATTTTATAATTAAGTTGAGCGAAACATCTAAATAACTAGTACAAAAAGTTAAGAAAGATCTATGAGGCTAGATGAAATAGAACCAGTCATGCACACCAAAAGAGTACTGTTGCATGGATGAATGACGGTCACCTCAAAAACATATTCTGAGTACAAAGAGGAGTGTATAGCTTCTATAGCACTCCTAATACAAACTATCTTATAGCTCAGCATTCTACACTTTAAATACAAGTGCAAAAGATAGAAAAATAGTTACTATTAGTTTGCAATGCCCAACTTAATGGCCGCAGTGTATTGCTTAAGCCATACGTTCTTTACACAATACCCACATGTTTAGAGAATTTTATATGGACATCTTGAAAACCACGGAGTGAAAAACCCCTAGTAAAGGCTGATGCAATGTAGGGCAGCTTGATGGAATCCCATGCATGCTCTTTTTTTTCATGTCTTTATGGGACTTATCTTCCAAGATGAACTGTTTCCTAACTGTTAAATGTTGAAACACTTCCAATTTACAAGGAGCATTTCCACTGTTGGAAAACGCCTCCATCTAGGACACCCCCTAACCAAATTCCTTTCCAGTCATTAGAAACACCTCCTTTCAAATGCAAATCAATTCACCCATGCATGCTAGAGACCCCTAGTGTGGGTGCAACACCTGTAGGACGGAAAACCAATTTTTGTATGGATTTGAAATGAACAAAATACCAGCAATTCAAGAAGATATTCACACAAAAGAAATAATAGGATGAAAATATGCAAGTATTAGAAAACGATTACAACAATTGTATGCATGTTGAGCACCCATTTCTGTTATATATAGAGAGTAGAAATTGTGAGGAGAGTGATCAAAGCTGACCAAGTCTCCAATAAAGTACAATAATTTGGGTGAGTGATCAGTTTAAAATTTAGACTAAGCCATAAAGTGCAAAGTGTATTATTGTATAAAACCAAAAAAGTACAAATAAAATACATGTTCATTAGACTTGTCTCATTATTCCTCCCTATTAACAGGAAATTGTTCTCATTTCCTACTAAAGATGGGAAAAGTGCTACCCAATTGTTGAATGGAAAAATCATTGGGATTGAGACAGAGAATTGTCTGTGTGACCTATTGTTGCAAAATCTAGCAGGCCTAATGCAAAGCCCCACAAGGCAAATCTAGACCTGAGGACAACAACAGATCAGCTATCACTATCACCTCAGCATCCTTTCTCCAGCTATTAAGTGGTATTTAAACTACAAGGGAGGATACCCTATAGATTAGTGAAAGGATATTCAATAAGCAGGGTTCAAGATGATGGATAAGGTCGAATGATTGGTAAAAAGTATCGGCAGAGCCTAGAGGGCTAATGTAATCTTCACCAAAATTCAAGCACTCTATCCTTAGACCAATCAAGTAAATTATAGGGCTATAATAAGGGTTTGCAAAAGAAATTATGTAAATGCAATATTTTATTAAAATTACTTGGTCTCTAACATGTGGATAACAAGTTTAAAATGAAATCCTAGAGGGGCAGTCAAACTAGCCATTAAAAAAACAAACTATAAAAGCTAGCCTCTCCTCAAGGAGATTATTTTTCTTGTTTTGTGAGATCATTTTACACCATAATAAAAGAACTCATTTTGCAAACCTCTGTATAAAAAATTTTGTGTGGATTCATTTTTCTTGTATTTCTGTTTATTGATTCAAGTTGTAAGAGGGCTTAACATAAAGTATTTTCATAATAATTAATATTAAATAAAATTTGGAGGGACGATCCATTGAGGGGCTATATAGCCACGCAGAAAAGGTGGACTAGGCGCTAGTCTACTTCAACATTTTGTTATTGTAGGATCACTTGGACGAACATTGGACCAATATTGTGAGGAGGTAGCTTCAACCAAGAGAAAAGTAGCATTCAGCACATAGTTGACCAGAAGGTCAGAGACGCCATGCTACAAGCTACTCCTAGTTGGATCTGAAGTTGTGGAGACTTTTTAGTCATAGGTGGGGATGATATTCTGTTTTTTAGGCCAAGGCTCAAGCCCACCTCACTGTCTAAATTGTATAATCGACTTAAGAGGATTTGTGGTTCACAACCCGACAGATTGAGGTAAAGTATTGTAGTAATGGCATCTTTTCTTCAACAACTTATTTATTACAAATCCAAAAACTTTTATTTTTCTATTATAGATTAGTTTCATTACTAACTTGCACTTCAATTTTCTATCATTAATAGCTAGGCTTGTGCCTTGTGGTTTTGAGCAATAAAGTCATATTTTAGCCAAGGGTCAATATACATCAATGTTGCAGGAAACATTGGGCCACAGCCCGTTTCTGGGCAAAAATGGTACAAAAACGCTTAAACGTGTTTGATACGGCCTAGAAATGCGTTTCAGGCTGTACTGCCATGTTTCATGTGGGTGAAACATAATCCAGTACGGCCTGAAACACATGTCCAGGTCGTACGGCCACATTTCAACATTTAAGTGGTTTTTTTTCGTTTTTATTATTTTATTTGGCGAATAAAATATTTTTTGGATGCTTCTAGATTGCTCTCGCAAGTTATAAAAATAATCTCGCCTCATTCCCTCATCACACGAATTGAGCAAGTCATTTCACTTGGAGGCGGACAATTTTAGCAAGGAGAAAAGAGGAAGAGAGTAGTGGTTTCAGCTAGAGCATTTTCAACAGTGAGCAAAGGAGATTTCAGCAGCAAGAGAAAGAGATTTCACAAGCAGATTTGGAGTGGGGAGTTTCCAACTACAGCATTATTGGTTTTTGGCTCAGTTACAAACATATTTCTTTTGTTTTTTGTGACATTTTGGGGTAGCTTCAGCTACAAAAAGTTAATTTGAGTAAGAAGCATTCATTTTCTTAGTTTTTTCCCACTATTTCTTCTATTTTTCGTGGGCTTATGCTTCCAAACAAGTGAAAAACGTTTTTTCTTTACAGACTTTTTTTTTTTTTTTTTGCAACAATGGCTTCCCACCAAGGTGCAAGTTCAACCCCCAAGTCCAACCCGAGGGTTGTATATCATCCTCTTTGGAGGCATGTTCAAAAGCTTCAAAGATGTGGAGGTGGTGGCTCATGGGAATGGCAATGCAATCTTTGCAGTAATTCATACAAGGGCTCCTACCCAAGAGTGAAGGCACATCTTTTGCATGGAGGAGGACAGGGGATTGCAAGTTGCACAAAAACAACAGACCCATTGATGAAGAGGGCATATCAAATAGAACAAGATGAGGCGGATGGAATTAAAAGAAGGCATGAAGAGCTTCCTCAATCTACTCCTCAAGCTCCACCAAACATTGAGCCAAGGATTGTGGTTGAAGCAAGGAAGAGGAGAGCCAATCAACAACAAGAACAACCACCATCCAAAAATACTAGAGGGGCATCCGCTTCAGTTCAAGGTAGCAAAATTGCCAAATTGGTGAATGTGCAAACAAGAGAAGAAGTTGATTCCAGAGTGCCTAGATGCATCTATGCATGTGGTATCCCATTCAATGTTGTTCGCTCTCCTTATTGGCAAGATATGATAAGGGTAGTTAACAAAGTTCCCACACGATACAAGGGGCCCAACTATGAGAACACAGAACTCAGCTTCTCAAAAATGAGGAGCTTGTGGAGGATATCTTATCACCAATTAATTCTTCCTGGAGCAACTCTATGGTTACCATAGTCTCAAATGGATGGACAAATACAAGGCGCAAGCCATTGATGCATATCATTGCCACTTCACCATTAGGGGCCATGTCTTGCGACACATCTCTACAATCTAAACTATGGCACCGGAGGTTTGCCCACCTTCATTATAAGGCCCTACCTGATGTGAGACAGATGGTGACAGGAATGCCCGAGTTCAAAGTAGAGCATGAAGGTATATGTCCGGGATATGCCGAAGGAATACTCAAAAGGGGACCATTCCCCTCAAGTAATAGCAAGACCTCAGATATATTGTAGTTGGTCCACTCTAACATATCTAGTATGATGCTCATAAACTCTTTGGAAGAATATTTATATTATCTCGCTTTTACAAATGATTATTCTCGCAAGACTTGGATCTACTTCTTGAAAAAGAAGGATGAAGTGTTCACTTGGTTCTGTCACTTCAAAGCCATGATCAAAAATCAATCTGAGAAGAGAATCAAGATATTGAGAACTGATAATCGGACTGAATATGAATCCAATGAATTCCATGACTATTGCAGAGAAGCTAGCATTAAGAGGGAGACCACTATACCATACACTCCTAAGCAGAATGGTGTGTTTGAAAGGAATAATCGTACTATTATGGAAGTTGTTCGTGCCATGCTTCATGATCAAAGGCTTCTGAAGTTTCCATGGGCTGAAGATGCCAATACCGCCATGTGTGTTAAAAATCGATGCCCTCATCAAGCATTGGACTCCAAGACTCCTGAAGAAATGTTCACTGATAAGAAAACCGATGTCTGATTTTAGAACTTTTGGAAGTCCCGTATACTTTCATGTGCCGAAAGAGAAAAGAAGCAAATTGGGTGCATCTGGAAAGAAAAGAATCTTTGTGGGCTATAGTGAAAATTCTAAGGGCTATAAAATTTATGTGGCTGGTCAAAGGGAAGTTGAGATAAGTCATGATGTCACCTTTGATGAAGATATGGCTCTTAGCAAGGTTGACAATATTCATATTCCAAGGAAGAATAAAGATGCTGACACCAGAAAGCAAGATGAAAAAGAAGATGAAACGTTGTATGTAGATGAACCTATGGATCCTATTGACCCCCCTCCTCAAGAGCCCTCCTCCTCCAAGAAGAGGCCCTCATGTCTTAGGGAGACTCTCGAAGATGTCGAGAAACATATTGCACCAAGGGTGAATTGCTGTGAAAGCAAGAAGTCGACCAAGTATCAGGGATACTTGACCACTATGAGCACTATCATTCAAAACGAGCCTACATCATTCGAGAAGCCGTGAAGCATCAAAGTATGGAAGGATGCTATGAATGAAGAATATGAGTCCATTATGAAGAATGATGTCTAAGATGTGGTCCCTAGACCCTAGGACAAATCAGTTGTCCCATCTAAATGGCTTTACAAAATCAAGCATGGAGCTAATGGGAGTGCAGAAAAGTACAAGGCTCGCTTTATTGATTGAGGCTTCTCTCAAAAGGAAGGTGTAGATTATGATGAGATATTTGCACCTGTTGCCCGATACACCACCATGCGCTTGATCATAGCCCTTGCTACTTCGCAAGGATGGAACCTATATCAGATGGATGTCAAGACTGCCTTCTTGCATGGTTCGATTAAAGAAGAAGTCTATGTGGAACAACCCATAGGGTTTGAGATTCATGATGGGAATCTCCTATGCAGGTTGAAGAAAGCTCTCTATGGGCTAAGGCAAGCACCCGAAGCTTGGTATGAGAGGATCAATAGCTACTTGATGAAGTTGGGATCCACTAGGAGTGAAGTCAATCCGAACCTTTATTTCAAAGTTGAAGATGATAGACCTCTCATACTGGTGCTTTATGTGGATGACCTCTTTCTGACTGGTGCAGACCCTCTCATTCACAAAAGTAAGAGGGAGTTGGCTTCCAAATTTGAGATGAAGGACCTAGGACTAATGCACTACTTCCTAGAGCTGGAGGTCTAGCAAAAGCTAGGAGAAATTTTCCTATCTCAAGGAAAATATGTGGTGAAGATATTGGAAAGATTTCGGATGGTGGACTGCAAGCCTGTGACTACCCCGATGGAGCTTAACTTTAAAAAGTTATGCAGTAGTGCTGTCGGCCCTGAATTGGGAAATGCTTCTGAGTATCGTCAACTCATAGGAGCACTAATGTTCTTGGTGAACTCCCGTCCAGATATATGTTTTGCAGTCAACACGTTGAGCCAATATATGGTTGACCCTCATCACTCACATTTGATTGGTGCCAAGAATCTTTTGAGATATCTTCGGGGCACAATCACTCATGGACTGAGATACACTGCCGGAGATGTGAGGTTGCATGGTTATTCTAATGTTGATTGGGTAGGAAATAAGGTGGATCGCAAGAGCACTTCTGGGTGTTGTTTTTCTTTAGGTTCTGCTTCGATATCCTGGATGAGCAGGAAGTAGAAGTCGATGGCTTTGAGCACCACTAAGGCCAAATACATAGCTGTGAGTATGGCCTCCTATGAAGCTGTCTGGTTGAGGAAGCTCTTCAGTGAGTTGTTTGGTCATGTGTTGGATACCAACGTGATCCTCTGTGACAACAAGAGTGGGATCTGATTATAAGAGAATCTCATATTTCATGATCCCTCCAAGCACATCAATATCAGGTAGCACTTTATCCAAAATATGGTACAACGAGGAGCAATAAGGGTCCATCACATTGGGACTGATGAGCAAGTCGCCGACATTCTGATGAAGCCCCTAGGGAAGATCAAATTCTTGACTTTCCAAGAACGACTAGGAGTCGTGGAGAGACCCTCCTATGAGGGTCCTGTATGATATGGACACTAAGTGGTTCAGCCTTCCCCTAGTGGTTTGTTGTATACAAGGTGAGTGGTTCAGCCTTCCCCTGTAATACCCTATGGCGACATATAGGCAAGATGAGTGGTTCATCTTTCTCCTGCTGAGACATCCTACCCATGCAGTCTAGGACTCATGGGAAGTACCTCTCATCTGGCCAATTAGTAGAGAAATGAGGATAGGGACCATAGTACTACCGATGGACGCATCGTGTACCACCGTACTCCCTATGCCAGGATGATATGATCTAGGATCAATTGGAACTAACTTCGGGTCAGTAAGAGTGGTATGACACACTCTCTTCATTGAAACTAACTTCGAGTCAATAAGAGTGGTATGACACACTCTCTTCATTGGAACTGACTTTGGGTCAGTAAGAGTGGTGTGACACACTCTCTTCATTGGAAATGACTTCAGGTCAATAAGAGTGGTACGAGACACTCTCTTTTATCTGGGACTGACTTCAGGTCAGTAGAGAATGGTATGATACATTCTCGATCACTTCTTCTTCTTCCTAGTTCAGCAGAGCAGAGCAGTGCATTGATGGCAGAGATAGTACCGATAGACAGATGGATTAGCAAATGGTGTTCTCCCTAGTTGAGAGGGAGTGTTAAAATTGGAAACTAGGGCCAAACTCCATGTGGGTTACCTTATTTGGGACAACCGATATTTTTCTTGGATTCCTCTCTCCGAGAGATGTAGGATTGATCTAAGGATCATCCAATTCCAACATGTATTTATGGAGATATGAATTTATTTATATTCTTGACAATTTGTCAAGGTCGGCCAGCAAACAAATTAGTTATTTTTCACGTCCAACTTATCCTCAACGTTGCTATAAAAAGAGGAGACCTTATGGCTTCATTTTATAATCTCATCTCATCCTTCTCTCTCTTGTTTGGGTATGCATTACTGGCGCCGTCTCTCTCACACGTGTGGAAGGCGAATTATGTTTATGTTAGGGCAACGTTGACTGAAGGTTGACCGAAGTTGTAGAAGGATTTTCACTATGTTTTTGGACAGTGTCTTCTCTCCTTGACTACGGATTGGGTTAGGCTGCCTCTCCTCAGTAGGTCGTAGTTCTGGGAAGCCATCTGGACCCCTCCTTGACCCTATGTTGACCAGCGTTGACTATGTTAGGGCTAGCCGCAGGGCTAACTGCAGTTGAATGAAGTTTGACAGTGATTTTTAGACAGTTTTGGGGTTGCTTCTCCTTGTTGTTGGAGGCCAAGTTGTTTGGGTTGATGACCGTGCTGATTAGAGGTCAAATATGACCTGTTTAACCAGCTTTGACTTTGTTGGTTAGGGTTTGTTGTAGCTGTCATAAAATATCAGTTTTGTATATTTGTACTATCTCTCTCTCTCTCTCTGCTGAACTATTGAAGATTATAAGAAGAATTGATCAAGGGTTTCCCCACATTGGGGTTTGCCCCTGATTGGTGCCACATCTTATGTCCTCTTGTCTTGGCTTGTCTTCTACTGTTTATGTTTATGTTCTATTTGCATTTTACTATCATGCTGATGTGATTCCTAATCTAGAAATTGATATTGGGCTAATAAGAAATTTGAAGTAAATTGCTCTTACGCATAGAACATACCAAAATATACAAATACTTTCTAGGGTTGGAGGTTTGGCAAAAGCCAGGTGAGATTTTCCTTTCTCAAGGAAAACATATCGTGAAGATACTTGAAAGATTTGGGATAGTGGATTGCAAGTCCATGACTACTTCAATGGAACTTAACTTCAAGAAGTTATGTGGAAGTGTCGTTGCACCCGATTTGGGAAATCCTTTTGAGTATCGTCAACTCATGGGAGCCCTGATGTTCTTGGTGAACTCTCGTCCAAACATATGTTTTGTAGTGAATACATTGAGTCAATTTATGGTCGAGCCTCATCACATACATTGGATTGCTGCCAAGAATCTCTTGAAATATCTCTGAGGTACAATCACTTATGAACTGATATACATTGTCGGAAATGTGAGGCTTCATGGTTATTCTAATGCGTATTGGGCTAGCAATGTGGTGGATTGTAAAAGCACATCTGGATGTTGCTTCTCTCTAGGTTTTGCTTTGATATCATGGATAAGCAGGAAGCAGAAGTCAGTTGCATTAAGCATCACTGAGGCTGAATACATTACTACTAGTCTGGCCTCCTGTAAAGTTGTTTGGTTAAGGAAGCTCTTTAGTGAGCTATATGGACATGTGTTGGATACCTCTGTGATCTTCTGCGACAACCAAAGTGGGATTCGTCTTTCGAAGAATCCCATGTTTCATGACCGGTCTAAGCATATTGATTTCAGATGCCACTTTATCCAAGATATTGTACAACAGGGAGCAATAAGGCTCAAGCACATTGGTCCTGATGATCAAGTCGCCGATATTCTTATGAAGCCCCTGGGGAAGGTCAAATTCTTAACCTTTCGTGAATGACTTGGAGTCGTGGAGAGACCCTCTTATGAGGGTCCCATATGAGATGGATGTTGAGCTCTAGGATCTCCGTGGGGCTTGGGATACTACTTGGAGCGATGAGTGACCATAGGGTGAGTGGTTCACCTTCCCCTAATGGTGCACGATGTACAGGGTGAGTGGTTCACCTTCCCCTATGATACCCCATGGTGACAAATGCATAGGTTGAGTGGTTCACCTTCTCCTATGGCATATGAGCAGGATGAGTGGTTCAACTTCTCTTGTCGACACATCCTACCCATGCAGTCCGGGACTCATGGAAAGTACCTCTTGCCAATGAGTGGGCAAATGAGGATAGGGACCATAGTACTATCGATGGACGCATCGTGCAGTACAGTACTCCCTATGCTAGCATGCTGATATTGATTTGGGATCAATGGAAACTGACTTCGAGTCAGTTAAGAGTGGTATGACACACTCTCTATTATTGGAGATTGACTTCAGGTCAGTAGAGAATGGTATGATACATTCTCGATCATTTCTTCTTTCTTCATGGTTCAATAGAGCAGAGACAAGGATGGTACAGATTGTCAGACAATTTGGCAGGTGAAGTTCTCCCTAGTTGAGAGAGTGTTAAATATGGAAACTAGGCCAAACTTCACATTGGACAGCTCATATGAGGCCGTTGATATTTTTATTGGATTCCTCTCTCTTAGAGGTGTAGGATTGATCTAAAAATGATCCCATTCTGACATTGTACAAATGGAATTATGAATTTATTTTGATTATGGACAAATTGTCAAGGTTGACCAATGATCTAATTTGCACCTCAACGTTGCACATAAATTCAAGAGGCCTCTTCCTCATATTGGCACTTCACTCACTCACACATCTCTCTCTCCTTGATTGGGTACGGATTTCTAAGGCTTCTCTCTCTCCACACATGTGAAGAAAGGACTGTACTTTTTCTGTCCCTGTGTTGACCAGCGTTGACCAAAAATTGCAGAAGGTTGTTTTGACCAACGTTGACCAGTTTTGACCACAGTTTTGTGTGGGGTATCTCTATTTGGGTAGGCTGCAGTTCTGGGCACAAAAACCAAGGTTCTTTGACCACTGTTTGACCAGCGTTGATTATGGAAGGGCTTGTTGTGTTGACTTTCATTGACCAGATTTGGCTGGACTTTTTCAGACTGTTTTTGGGCTGATTTGACTAGCTGTTGGAGGCCGAGTTTACCGAGTTTGATTGAACTGTTTTGGAGGTCAAAATCTGCCTTGTTGACCAGAGTTCAATTTCTGGTTAGGGCTGTCTATTTTTGTTGTTTCACTGATCAAATTTCACTATGATTGGGCAAGCGAATATTGTATATTGTACTATCTCTCTGCTGAAATTTTAAGAATTAAAAGAAGAATTGATCAAAGGTTTTTGGTGTCGTATCTTGTGTGGTGGCATTTTACTATCATGATGATGCGATTGTTAAACTGGATATTGATATTGGGCTAATAAAGAAATTGAATATTGATATTGGGCTAATAAAGAAATTGAAGTAAAATTGTTGTAAGTATAGAACATACCATTGTTATATAGAGTTAACGCAACACCTTAGATAATATGTTATCTAAAATTAACACAACACGTTAGATAATAATAAATAGAGTATCTCTCAAGTGATGTTTTTCCACCACACAAGATGCCTATGTTTATACTATATACAATGAAAACATAAATGTTCTTACTTGGCAGGTGCGGAAAACGTAAAGAAACCAGCTGCGGTAAATAAGAACCAACTCCCTCTGCGCACATGCTTCGAGAAGCTGCCTAGTTGGTAATGCATACTTTGTTCGGGCAAGAGCTCGAGGGTGACTTGTGGACTTTTCATATGGAAATGACAAATATGCTTCAATATCTTTCCCAAACTCTGATTGGTTGAAAGCTTCAACCATCTTTGAAATGGGCACATATTCATACACTTTCGTCTTATCCGCCCAATATTGCTCCTGATCCTTACGTGATGTCACCTGCAAATGTGTGCAGATGTGTGACTCAGAACCGTGAAAGTCAATCGTACCGTGAAACATGAAAGTAAGTAGAAGTCAAAATAATACCTCTTGTAGGAAGTCTGCAATGCCTTTACGGGGTGGCAATACAAACCCCAAAGACTCGAAGAACTCTAGTACCCTTTCACGAGGGCCTTGATAAACAATCTGACCTTCAGATAGAAGTATTATATCATCAAATAGGTCGAAAGTCTCAGGTGCAGGCTGCAAGAGAGCCATTAGTACGGTTCCATCCATAATGCGGACAAAATTGCCAATGCATTTCACTACTTGATAAGTTGTAGAACTGTCGAGTCCCGTGGATATTTCATCCATGAAGAGCGTTCTCTTGGGTCCAACAACCATTTCTCCTGCGGAGATAAGAGGACACATATAAAATTTGAATGATTACACGGAGCTATATTAATTTTCTATAATTTATGTCACACAATTTACACCATTTATCGGAGAAAACACATGTAAAGTTAGAATGATTCCACGTATTTCCAATAATTTATGGCACATGATTTATTTACATGCACGGTGTTTTACTTCATTTTTCTTCGTCCTAACATGTCCTTCAATTGTCCCCGGTGATTTTGGATTTATATGGTTAAAATTGTGAATGCTACTCTATTTATTAGCTAGAAATGTATGAATAAGCATATCGAATTGAATTTAATCAGTTTAAATCCTTTTCTCGAAGTATCATGTACAAGATGTAAAATGCATATATCATTACAACATCACATATATACATCTTTACCTGTAGTTACTCGTTTCTTTTGGCCTCCAGATATCCCCCTGGCCATTTCGCTGCCAACTTTTGTGTCTGCACATATCTCGAGGCCAAGCATTTTCAGAATATAGTCTGTTGAGATGCTGTTCTTTTTTCCTTCAACGGCGATTGCCTGAAAAGTTATAACACAGTCAGTACTAATAACAATGAAATAAAATACGTTGCAAATAAGTCAAACGTAGATATTGCTGAAACTCTCACCTTAATAAAAGCATCAATCACTGCATTGGGACGAACTTTCATTTCTCTCTCTCTCTTTTCCAAGTCTTTTGCCAATTCTGCACACCAATCCAGAACTTGTGTGTAAATATTCATAATATTATAATAAAACGATAGAGATAACAAATATGTTATGAATCAATCATTTAACTAAGCAAACTAACACGCTAGACAAAAATACTACCAAGACCTATATTATAGAGGATTTAATTGCATTAACCATTTCTGTCCCTACCTGAGTAGCTGCAGCCAACACCTTGACATCTTGCAGCAAAATCTAAGGTTTCACGGACTGTCAAATCCCCTATATGACTATCAGTTTGACTGACATATGCCGATGTCCTCTGGACAACGAATTCTGAAAACTTTTGGCCGTTATATGTAATCTCTCCACTTGTCTAGCAAGTAAAATAAAAGGCACTGTTATACCCGAAAATTATAAATTATAGTGATTAAGCAAGGAAAGCAAACTTACACATAAAAATCGGAAAAAGGGTCAATTTTACTCAGAAATGGATTGGCCATCCTGCACATAAAAGAAGAAGAAAATGCCAAAAAGCGACATGGAAATCCTAGTATGCGTCCTTTTATCCAGTAACAACTGCCTACTGGCCTAGTTATCGAAGAAATGCATTTCCCAACTTCAATATTCCTTATAAAAAACAAGAAATTGAAAGCAATTCTTCTATTTTCCTTTATGATCTCTCGACATTCAAGTATGGAATTAAACAATAAATAACCCTAAACTTTATACAGATTCACTTTCTACCAAAATAATAATGTAATATTTCATTTAAGAGAGATGAGAGACGGATTGCAGATCATCCAGTTACCTGTAATTTGGCAGTCCAGCAGTTAGATCTAACCTTTCCTAAAACCCTTAGTGCTGGAGTGGTTTCCCATGTTTTCTTTTTCTCTTTCGCAGAGGCATGTCTTCGCTATTTGCATTTAAATTGTTTAGCTTTTACAGCTAGTGTTCTTATGGATTCACCTCGAAATCATCCTTTCAAATCTATTCACTTAATTAGAGAATAGATCAAGACCATCATTTAATTAGTGATGAAATTATGTGCGCAAAACATCATAAATAATTTGACTCCATGGGGAGTTTCCCTAGCACATCCAACTATGTGTTCCCGCCATGGTATGGATTCATCAACCAAATTTTATTGGCCTTTCCTAAGGTGGTCTTGTTGGTCAACCAATAGGAAAAAACTATACCACTATAAGTTTCATTCAAAGATAATTTTTCTAAAACCTATTTTTTTATTATTCAAATATTAACGAGATGAGTTTCTAATTCAGCTCAAATGAATTTCTTTACATTAAGAATTTGTATAACACAACCATAATGGTCCCTTCATCATATTCGATATCCTTACTCGGCTTGAATTAGGTTATTTTGCACATCCCAAAAGTTATATTTGATATATCTAAACATCCTTTTTAGGGTTATCAACACATTCCAAGTAACTTAAACATTTTATAATTTAAAGGTGAAAAAGGCCTTCTGTATTTATGCAATAAAATAAAATTCCCCTAATGCATGTCCTTGTGTCATGAGACTTAGTTTTAATGAGTGTTCTTAAAAATTGTAACATTTGAATTTCCCTAACACATCCAACTATGTGTTCCTCCCATGGTATGGATTCATCAACAAAACTTTATCTGCCTTTCCCAAGGTGGTCTTGTTGGTCAACCAATAGAAAAAACAATACCACCATAAGTCTCATTCAAAGATAATTTTTCTAAAACCTATTTTTTTATTATTCAGATATGAACAAGATGAGCTTCTAATTCAGCTCAAATGAATCTCTTTACATTAAGAATTTGTATAACACAACCATAATGGTCCCTTGATCATATTCGATATCCCTACTTGGCTTGAATTAGGTTATTTTGCACATACCATAAAAGTTATATTTAATATATCTAGACATCGCTTTTAGGGTTATCAATACATTCCACATAAATTAAACATTTTATAATTTAAAGGTGAAAAAAGGCCTTTTGTATTTATGCAATAAAATAAAATAAAATAAAATAAAAAATCTTACAATTTTTAAGAACACTCATAAAAACTAAGTCTCATGACACAAGGACATGCATGAGGGGAATTTTGAAGTCTAAAATGGGCCTCCTAAGAAAAATGTACAACCAAAATAAATTTTATAAGAACCAATAGGATTCAAGATGATGATGTCAACCATAGAGGATGATTCACCATTTTTGGAGTAAAAAAGTAAAAATATTAAAAAATAATAAAACTATTTTTTCAACTTGTATTTTCAACTTAACTCCCTGAGGTTTTACTCAAATTTCGAGCAGGAATACTCTTTGAATGAAAAATTTAATTCCTCATCCAAGGAGTACACATGTTGCATACTTTCAACAGAGTCTACTACACGAAAAATGAGAAATACATGAAAAAATGTGATTCTAATCAAGTTTTTTATGTATTTCTCATTTTTCGTGTAGTGAGATCAATCGAAAGTATGCAACATGGGTACTCTCACGTTTTTTCATGTATTTCTCATTTTTTGTGTAGCAAGGTCCATTGAAAATATGCAGTGTGGATACTCCTTGGTTGAAGAATCAAATTCTACATCCAACGAGTGTTTATGTTCGAAATTTGAGTAAACCCATAGGGAGATAAGTTGAAAATATGAGTTGAAAAAATACTTTTTTTCTTTTTTCCCTCTAAAAGTTGATAATGTAATCTAATATTATTTTATTATTTCCACTATTATTTTATAATTTCCTTAGAATGTCCATTTTAGACCTCAAAACTCCCCTAACGAGACACAGATGACATATAAATGTGAGTATTTGACACAAGACACAATGACCATGGAAACAAGACACCAGAGATGTTGAAAATCTAGGGGCAAGTTGCAACTAGATTCAGTTATTTATCTTAATTTGAGAATTGTTTGTGTTGTATTTTTACTTAACTTGATTAGCTTCTTCTTTAACTTGATTATTATTGTGTTTTATATCATCAAACAACTACCAAACAATGAAGATCAAAGAGACAAGAGGACAAAAAATGTAGGTTGCTAGCCAGGGCCAAAACTTCTCCTTTGAAGAGGAAAACCCACAAAAATCTTCTCTTATAGAATCTTTAAATGACGAATTTCAAAACCTAATACCCTTGACAAAGACCACTCCAGTACCAAGTCAACCTTCCTTTTGATGAACTTTCTTTACACAAATTACAACAACAAACCTTGAGTTTCCAATAACAACTTTGACCCCAACAACTTTCCCAGCAACTTCAACCCCAACAACATTTTCAGCAATTTTGACTTGCCCAATGACTTTGACTTACCCATCAACTTTAGAAACCCTAACATGAGAGAGAGAGAGGTCCAAAACTTTGATCTTGCTTCTTTTCTTCTTATCCTTGATTTTTGTCCTTTTCTTCTGGTTTTGCTGCTTCTTTGTTTTGGAGATTGAATTTTCTTCATTTTGTTTGTCCAAATGAGGTCGATTTGTTTCTTATATATAGCCTTTCCACGGGTACAAATTGCTTCCATGAGGTCGACTTGATATTTCATGTAGGCCGACTTGCTTGACAAAGTCTTGGAGCGTCTTTATGACATTTTTGACTCTACAAAAATTCTATTTACAAGATACAACATGCCCAAAGGGGTCTTACATGTATGGCAATGACTCTTTTGACTTCATAATTCTATGAAAAAACTAGAAGCACTTAATGGGTTCTTGACCTATAAATAAATTTACCTTGAACATGAAACCGATGCATCAAGAATGACAATAATAAATTTATTTTTCTCTTTTCATCAAATACATAAAATCATGATTACAATAGGCATTATGAAGAACGAACCTAGTTACACGTTTCAACACTCCCTCTTAACTAGGGAGGTATTCATAATCCATACATGATACTTGGACATTCTCAAACTAAAGAATTCTCATAAGAAGAGTCAGATTGGTAAGCCATCTCATAAGTTATTTTTTCATCTTATACTAGTGCATCTCGCCATACCAACCAACATTGTCACATAGCAAGGCCTTAACTAACACCTCTATCTCTCCACAAGATCGGAGCACAATGTTGGTGAAACAATGGCTGATAGAATACCATCATCATTGTCTCTTAAGGCACATACCCCACCCGAATGTTCACAAGGTATGTCCTTCTAGGACAATTCTTGTCTTAGAATAACACATCCTCAAGGAATTTCCTCTTCAACTACTCTTACCTATTGGATGCCCTACCACACCCTCAAAGAGTATCAAAAACCATGTGCTTACCTAATCTATCATTCTTTCCTCATAACATGAAGACAAGGATGATGTGTCCTTCTCTCCCTCATGGCTTTCACTAAGACTTATGGTTGTTAGTCATGTTCTAGTGCATGACACATGAAGTAGAGAGTCATATCCATCACTCACTCTTAACCGGGGGGGTCTAATCATTCCTAAACAAGGAATATACCCAAACTCCCTCTTAATCAGGGACTTGCCCAAGCTCCCTTTCAACTAGGAACTTGTTTCCAACAACAATTATATGCTCTATGGTGGAGATCATGGTACTATCAGCCACTTGTAGGGCTCCTTTTTCTGCATTATTCTATGAACTTCACCTTCTTCATTATGGAGCCTTATTCATCATCACTTTATTGTAGGGCATCAGCCATCTTCTCCATCACTTCCCTTCAGCAAACCATAGTGTTGAACTAGTAGTCATGCCATCCTTCTTTTCATCGGAAAGTGATCTTCTAGTCCACATCTGGCTTTTCTTCATACAACTACCTCTTCCAAGTCATGTTTCTTTCGGGATATTCCATCCAATCACGTGAGTGCTAGTTGCAAATGACATCTACAACCCTCTTTTTGTAGCCTTGTTTCAACCCAACGATATGTTTTCAAAAATCCAAATGAACATCAAATTAAAATTACCTTTTTATGATGGCCTTTCATCATGACATTGGCTTCTTGCAACATCAACATCTTGCACATGTATGACTCCATCTCCAAGACATTCAATATAAAGGGTCTCCTTCTTTTTGAGACTTTATAAGGGTCTTCATACCTTCTCCATAGAGATGTCATAGCTAATTCTTCTAGTTATCGGATGTTGATCACTTATCTTATCTTACGTGACTATAGTTGCATATTTCACGAACTCTTCTTCCTTTCTTCACATATTTATTTCCTCGATACCTTCTTTGCATGGTTCTTTCAACATAGGAACCATGAATGTCAACCAGCTCATATTCCATATGAGGTCATATTATGTTGATTTCATCTTATCAATATGTAGAAGAGTTCAAGGCACATAGTCTACATGCCTTCATGCACATTCTAATGGAAGAGATTCATCTTCTTTGATCATGCCCATGAGATAGAGCAATTCAACCAAACTATCTGCCACTATATGATGACATAACTCTATCAAATATATACATACCTTGTTCTTCTTTTGGTCATCTAGACTTCCTTCTAGTGGCTTCCTTTTCTCGTTTGAAGATGAAAGTACTTCAAATGGATATCTTACCAATGGATCCCACACAAGGTGGACCATAGACTATTAGCGAGAAACTTACTTCTTCCAAGTAGAGGTGAAGCTTCTTACAAAGATTTTAGTGGAGGATCTTGATGATCCTTATCCTGCAAATTCACCTTTCTAATGAAGATGATGTATGATGATTTCTTTATCTTCTATCATGATAGATGACATTCTTTCAACTATATATACTACTACTTCGGTTGTCCTTATATGCTTCCAATGGAGATGACATGAGCTACTTTTTTTCTATAATGATGATTGTTACAACCATGTATACTTTTACTTCAGCTATCCTTCCAAGCTTCTATGATAGTGTCATCTCTATTTCAACTTTAATGCATCTTGATGCTTGTGATGCTTTCTATCATAATTGTTATCTTCTACAAAACTGAAAAGAACTCAAATATATTCTAGTCATGGTAGAGGTCTCTTACCTCCTCCTTTTTGTCTTCTTCTTTTCAAGTTCTTCCCCTTCTTCGATGACATGGGCTTCATTTCTTTCTTTTCTCTTCTTGTTGTCCTTCTTAGGTTTAGGACAATTCCTCTTAAAGTGCCCATATTCATTACACTAATAACATTGTATCTTTGACATATCAGTATTCTTTTTTTTCTGTGGAACAAACTTTCCTTTTCTCTTAGCCATGGAAGCATATGCTTGAACTTGTTCATTTGATCCCACATTGTTCTTCGCCTTTCTACATAATGACCAAATTTCATTGAATGGAGTGGCTTCCTTCTTTCCATAGATACTTGATAGAAAGTTGCCCCATTCATTAGGTATTCCATTGAGCACAATGGTGGTCATTTTCTTTATCAAACATTATTTCTCCCAATTCTTGTAGTTGACCTCTTATTTGTGAAACCCATAGGAGGCTACCCCTTCTTCCTTTGATACCTTCATCTTGCATAACTCGGTTCTCAATGACATAACTTCTCCTGCAATGCTTACGGAAAACAATTCTATTAGCTTATCATAGATTTATTTTGATCTCTCTAGGGATGAAAGAATCCTTGATTGATTCTATGAGGATTCTTTGAGCCCTTATTTCCCCTTTCATATAATTCGATAACGCTTTAGCTTCCTCTTGTGATGGTTTGGAGATTGAGCCCTTAACATGTCCAATAAATTCATTCTCTATGAGGATCAAATCTATCCTCTTCTTCCATGCAAGGAAATTTGAAGACCCAACCATTTTATTGCCCTCCTTGCAAAATGAAGTCATATTGATAGTACATTCAAACATAAATATAAATATACTTACTTGTCAAGTGAAGATGCTCCAAGATGATGATATCTTCACCCTGATGCCTTCTTGATGATGTTGCTTCCTTGATGATTTTTGTCAATGTAATATGAAGATGTGAACTTTGCTTCAATGTGAGGGAGATCACCTTGAGTTCTTTGGTGATGATGGCAATGTTTCCTTTTGATTCCTTGGATGATGATTTAAGAATGCTTCAAATATTTAGTCCTTCTTTGAATAGGTAGGGTCTATGAGGTCTTCTTCTTCAATAAAGGGTAGTCCTCTTTAATGCTCCTTAGTTCCTTCCTTCAAGATGATGTGTGGATTGGTCCTTCTTGATGATTTCCTTATGCTCAGTCCTTATGTATCCTTCTTCAACTCATGATCTTCAAGCTACCTCTTCTTGTCTTGTCACCTTACCTCTGTTACCATGTTGAGAAATATAGGGGTAGCTAGATTCAGTGATTTCTCTTAATCTGATAACTACTTGTGATGTAATTTTACTTAACTTAATTAGATTCTTCTTTAGATTGATTATTATTATGTTTTCTATCATCAAACAACTACCAAATAATGAATATCAAAGAGACAAGAGGACACAAAATGTAGGTTTCTAGCAAGGGCCAAAGCCTCTCCTCTTGAAAGGAAAACACACAAGAATTCTTCTCTTCTTATAGAATCTTCAAATGACAAATTGCAAGACCTAATACCCTTGACCAAGGCCCCTCCAAGACCAATTCAACCTTCCTTCTTGATGAGCCTTCCTTACACAACTTATGACAACAAATTTCGACATTCTGGCAACAAATTCAACCCCAACAACTTCTCTAGCAACATCGACCCTAGCAACTTTCCAAGCAATTTCGACCCCAACAACTTTTTCAGCAACTTCAACTTGCCCAACAACTTCAACTTATCTAGAAACTTCAGAAACCCTAACACAAGAGAGAGAGAGAGAGGTACAAAACTTCGATCTTGCTTCTTTTCTTCTTATCTGTGATATTTTCCCTTTTCTTCTGGTCTGGCTGTTTTTTCTTCTAGAGATCAACTTGCTTCTTTTTTTTGTCCAAATGAGGTTGAGTTATTTGCTATATATAGGATTTCCAGGGGTACAAATTGCTTCCATGAGGTCGACGTGATCTTTCATGTAGGTCAACTTGCTTGACAAGATCTTAAAGGGTCGATGTGACATTTTTGACTCTACCAAAAAATTATTTACAAGATACAACATGCCCAAAGGGGTCTTACATGTATGACAATGAGCCTTTTGACTTCAAAATTTACCTTGATTATGAAACCCATGCATCAAGAATGACAATAAAAAAATTATTTTTCTCTTTTCATCAAATGCATAAAATCATGATCACAATAGACATTATGAAGGCAGAACCTAATTACACTTTTCAACAAGTAACACAATATATATATTACTACTATATAATTCCTAATCTATATTTTTTAGAAATTAGGACATCTATAGATATGAATCACGATGATATCTACTCACTATTTACTATTTAGTAATTTACTAGTTAGTTTATTTACTTTACTACATCAATGATGTTCACAGTTCAATGTTCATTGTTCATGTTATTAACAATGTTCAAGCACATAGAAACTACTAACTAGAAATTTAAAAATACCATGATTGATAAAATAACACTAGTAATTTAGAACTTGTGAACTTTGCTCTCATTGTGAAGTTGTGAGAAATGCGCTCGAATTCGGCGGAATTTCTCACACTGCACAACAAATTCAATTCCATCGACACAAACTTGACTTTGGCGGCAAACAATGACCAAAAAACCCAAAAATTAATGTCACTTATTGTGGGACAAGTGTCCTAAGAGCCAAAAATGTTAGGGCACGTTTTTCCATGTCCAAAACACATGTCTCGATTATAGGACACAAAAAAAAAAAAAAAAAAAAAATCAACACGTTTTATGGCATGGTTCTTGTCTGAGACATGAAATACGAGACACGAGACCCTGAGGGACGTGTCTTGTGACTTAGTTAATAACTAGAAAATTGGTTTATAAAACAAGAAGAAAGTATGTAACATATTTTTTTCTACACATACATAAAATTACAAAAATGTATCTCATTAAAACCAATCAACCATCTTGCCCCAGAAAGAACTAAACAAAAGAAGTATGTTAGTTTTCACAAATACCAAAATAGGTTTAACAAAACTCAGAATACAACAAATCATGTGAAGAGAGGGAGTGTTGAAGGAAACCGTTAGATGCATGGATTAAAGTAATAACAAAAACCAAAATTGTTAAAGAGGTAACTTTGGGTAAACCTTAGACAAAGAAGTAAAATTTGATCACGTGTAAGATGAGAAAAAATATTTTGTATTAAAATTTGAAAAGGAGCTAGCACCATCATCAACCACCATGAAAGTGCATATGCTAATGGTAAAAATTTCTTTAAGAGAACACCTAAACTAAGAGGACTAAGAGAAATGTATAATATTCTACCAAAAGTTTACATCCTAATATAATGTCACTCTAGGGAAAAGAACAAAGATACATTTCTTTAAGGGAACAACCTAAACTAAGAGGACTAAGAGAAATGTATAATATTCTATCAAAATTGTACATCCTAATATAATGTCACTCTAGAGAAAAAAAACAAAGATACATAAGACGTTATCTAGATTAATTAGTGCTATCAAAACCCAATTTTCTTTTTTGGCTTGTCAAAGCTAACTAAGTTGATTAGTTTTATAGCAATCCATCCTTACATAAACAAAATAAAAACCCTAAGATTACCATATAACCTAACTTTCATATATTTAATAATGCTCCCACTATCAAGGATAAACTTGAAGTCACTTTCACCACCACAATTTACTAACATTGTTATTAAACCTTCAAATGCAGAGAGCCATGAGGAGGATGTAAAGGAGTTACCTTAAATTGTAATATGATTATTTTTAAACACTTCACTTCATTAGTTTAAATGTTTATGTATTTTGGTTTTATTACAATCTTTTACTATATTCATTCTTACATGCTATGTGCTAAAGAAAACTTTGTATATTTGTTGTCATATATATAAAATATTTTTTTAATATCAAATTTTAAATATTTTATACACTTTTTTATCAACAATTTATTTCCCAATTCTCAATTGGTATATGATTTTGAGATTAACACACTTGAATTTGGTTTTAATTTAGTTAACAATATTTCTAAAAATTCACCTAAACTTTTTCATCAAACTACAAACTAATAGACAAATTATCACAGTTTCTAACAAGTAACTAGGAAACATCGAATGAAAAAAAATATATAGAAAAGAAAATTAAAAACCAACACTTTCCCATGACATTGGGACAAGTCACCTTTTCGAAAATGGATTGCATAAATAAAATATGAAAAAGATGTACTTTTATAATGAAGTTGAAAGATAGCATTTTACAAAAAAAAAATATTAATGAAGAAAAATATTATTTCAAAATTCTCAAGTTAAAATCAAAATAAATTTCTAACATTCTCTTGTCTCAGTAGCCAAAGGGTTTCTTTAACAAAGCTGCCAGTGTTCAAATCTCATTGAGAGTGCTTCGCATTTGATGTTTAAGCATAAACAATTTTGTCTTATAAATAAAAAATTCAACAGAAATATTTTCTAAATAAAATTTAATAAATGTGCTTGGCATCTAATGCTTTAAACATAAACATTTTTTCTGACTTATAAATAAAAAATTCAACATAAACATTTTTCTAAATAAAATTTAATAAATTATTTATTATAATGATTTTATTTCCTAAAAATATATTTATAAAATAAATCAATTTTCTAAATATTTCTTTTGTTTTCATTAAAATAAACTAATAAGATTTTTAATATACTTTATATATTTTTCTCCTAAAAATATATAATAATAAGAAATTAAAATTATACATAAGAAAAAATCAATTTAAAGAATGTGTTAAACAAATTTGCAAATATAATAAAGAAAACATAGGACTAAAGCAAATTTGTTAAAAAATAACATATAAGTGAAGTTTAAAATAAGACGAGTAAATGTTAATGAATTTACACCGAGAGTGACAAATCTGAAGTAAAGATTCATATCTGTTGGTTTATGGAGGGAGGACACTCGACAACATAACACACAATATAGTGAAAATCGAAATCGCTTGGAAGATTCGAGAAGAACCCAAAACACAATATGGGCGAATTCGAATCACTTGGAGATTGGCCCGAATATGTAGCTTTCGGCTCTAGGCCTGGTCCTGAGCGTCCTAGAACACAGGTAAACACTCTATTTTCAGAGGCAAGCCCAGTAATTGTTTGACGAGAGTATTCTGATGAATGAGGGCCGGTCAGGATATTTTCCCATTCTCTCCCCAAGCCTAGCTTGAATTTTTGCTACCGATATCTACCTTTGACGAAGGTGAAATGGAACCAGCGTGTAGGGGAATCAGCTTTTTACAAGTGCAAGATTTAACCCCGTCAATTCAATGACCTCAGAAAGGGGCCTCTGAATGATGGCAATACTGAAATCGCATTTTCTGAACCCCAAGGTAAAAGTAGAGCTGCGTTTTTCTGATCAGCATGACTCCATCCTACATTTTTCTAACACAAGTTTGTCCCGCAAGACCGAATCACATTCCATGGGTGCACGCCTTTCCCAAATCTTAACAGAAAAAAAATAGACACGCAGTCTTCTGAGCTATAAGATTCAAACCTATGGTCCGTCTGAAATGGTTTTAGAGCCTAGAACAAAAGCGGGGAATGTAGAGGTGTGCCTTGCACTGAATGTATCAATTCTTCGAGAAAAACAAGCGAATGAAGGCCCTAAAATTGCACACCTTATTAGAAATCTCGATCTTGCTCCAGAATTATCTAAGATCGAACCCTTGGATAAAGTGGTTACCGCATAGATCCATGGTAAAAGTATTTAAGTGAACGCCAAATTACTAATTGGTGGTTTTTTTAGGTTAATATGTTTGTATAAAATTGGGTTATTATTATATTTTATTTTTTATCATATAAATTTTTATTTTAGTAATCAATACTGTATTTATTTTATTGATTATTTTATTTAGTGAATAAAATAATATTATAATACATTTTTACTTTTTTACTAATTTATAAGATTTAAAGTTTCATTTTAATATACTTATTATAAAACATTTATTCACCGATAATTTTATTTCTTTGAAAATTAATTTTCCAATCTTAATAATATATAAAGAAAGAAAGAAAGAAATTATCTTAAAGTTCATGAGGCTAAAGATATCTTATAGGACACATTGCTTCTTCATCCTTTGATGTATTCAGCCATTTTTCTGTGAAACTTCAAAATAAATGCTCCAAGCTTCTCAACAAAACCCTCGCCAAATAGATTATCCCAAGAGCTAGCTGCCAGCGTATTTCAAAATAAATGCTCCAAGCTTCTCAACAAAACCCTCGCTAAATAGATTATCCCAAGAGCTAGCTGCTAGTGTATCTGCATAACCTTCCCTCTTGTCTTTGAAGGCCTCACATTCTAAAATGAAATGTTTTTTTGTTTCCACTTTTCCGTAAGAACAAAAAATGCATACTCTTTCCTCCCACACTTGCTTTGGCCTTTTCCAGCACCCTGTTTCACAACGGAGTTGATGAGAATGCCCTGTTTCACAACGGAGTTGATGAGAATTAGTCCTTAACTGAGCAATAAGAATTTTGGCTCTCCAAGAGACACTGGCCTCTATGTATGCTTTTGGTTGATGACTATGAGTGGGATTAAACACTTCAATATAGTATTTTTTCTTTCTTCCTTGCTCCTTATCCCAAGTACGCTTGTGGAACTCTTCCATAACAAAAGCTTTTATCTCTTCGTTTTTTATGGACATGCGTTCAAGCAAATACCTCATTTACTAAACCATTTTTTATTTTGTTGCATCCAAGTTTTTTTGCTCTTGCACAATCTATCATTAAAGACAACCTTAGGCCATCTACCCTTTTCCATTTGTTCAATTTTTTTTAAATACCATATGACTTGCACCATAGCAATTGCCTCAATAGGAGCAGTCCATGTTTCACTTAACAAGATATCATAAGGAACTGCACTTTTAATCTTAAATTTATTTGTAATCAAACGCTTCTGAATTTTCTCAATTTGTCTCCACTGCATGTCGAATGTATAGTTGGCCCATAGTTCACAACCATAGCGAATAATCAGAATCACTAGAAGCCCAAAAAGAGTTTTAGTGGTTTTCCAGTCCCATAACTTTGCCTCTCTACACCTATTTTGAAAAGCATAAAATGCTTTCCAACCCCCCAAAGTTCTTTTCTTTCTACAACCATTCCTGCTTAGATTTTTGTTGAAGTCAATTCTGAGGTATTTGTAATCCACAATTTCTTCCAGAATGTTGCCTTCAAAGTAGACCTTATGCTGGTTATGTTTTCTTTTCTTAGAGAAGAACACTACTTTCGTTTTGTTGGTATTGACTTGCATCCCCACACTTCTGCAAAAATGCTTAAGGGATAGTAAATGCTCTTGCAAACCAGGAGCCAATTTAGCAATCAAAATAAGGTCATTTTCATACAAAAGAAGCCTTAACAAACTTGTCCAAATAGATACCATCACCCCCTTGTGAATTTAACTACTCCTCAAGCTTGTCGATATATAAACCAAAAAGGGTAGGAAATAGTGGGCAACCTTGCTTGACCCCGATATCGCTTCTAAAACTTTGAGAAATACCTTAAAAGTTCTAATTTTGACTTTCACCTCTTCATACAGTGTATGCACATCTGCTCTCAAATGTTTAGGAACCCCAAGTTCCTACATTATGTGCCAAAGCTTATCCCTAGGAATTGAGTCAAATGCTTTTCTGAAATCAACAAAGTAACAAAAGACTTCTTCCTTTTTCTCCCAAACTTTTTCAATGATGTGCCTTAAAGTTATACAATGATCAGCTGTGGATGTTTAGGTCTAAAACTTGCTTTCCCTTTAGCACGCTTATCTCTTTCTTCTGACCTCTTGCTAATTTTATTTTCTAGCATGCTTCCAAATAGCTTTGCAAACAAAGGGTTTATCATGATGGTCCTATAATTGGAGGGATTATTGACATCATCGCTCTTGAAAAGAGGTATTGCTAGCTAATTGTCCAATCTGTGGGGAGCCATTGTTGTATGATAGTTGTATGATGTTGTTGAAGATTTTGTAATGTGAGGTGCAAGAATTTTTTAGCCCCACTTTAGATATTCTGCTTGGAGTTCAGCTAAGTCTTTTGCTTTTCCAACACCCAACTTCTTGATACCCATCTCTACCTCTTGTACCATGAAGAGTTCAATGTCAATGTTGACCAAGGGGTGAGGGTCAACCTTGGGAACTTGCTCATAGAGTTGTATTGCATAGTCAAACCATTTAGACGCTGTAATATTATTTCCAATTTGTATCTTTTTTGGTTGGAGCTCCTTCCAAAATAATTTGGGATTATTTTTCCCAAGGAAGATTAGTTCTTCCTTCCTTGAAACCATGAAATCGGTGTTTTTCTTGCTTAATAGTTGCTTGTAAACTTTGAGCTTTATGTTATCCTTGTTTGACTTTTTCCACATTGTCCTTGCCTTTTTGCATTCCTCGTCAAACCAAGCATTAACCGAAAAACAATTTGTTTCTGACTTCTTAATTTTTGCTCTTTTGCACTTTGCAAGTGCACATTGAATTAAATGTGTTAATTCATGACTATGAAGGCCATGAATTGTAATTTTCTCTTTCTTGAAGAGCCTCTCTAGCGTCATTTTGAAGGTATTACAATTTTCTAGAGTCAAAAGAATTTTGCTTTATGGGAGATTTTGTTGGACATGATGAATTTTTTACTCTAATTGTTTCTTTCCAACCCAAGAGAAACATAAATAAATTGGCTTGTGATCCGATTTCAAGTCCCACAGCTGATCTCCAATCAAAACTTCCTCCATTTTCTCACACAAACCATGCAAGCAAATTACATAATCTACCACACTTGCTCCATTGTAAGTATTACAAGTGAAATTATTTGGACTTTGCCCATCTAGTCAAGCCATTACAAATGACTAAATCAAAGGCCTCACATAGAGTAACCAATTGTTTACCAAAGAGATTGCAACCCTTGTCCTCCGAAATTCTTTCCCACCGATAATTACTTTTTTCTGTAAGCCAAATAGGATCACAATCATCTTTACAATAAAAAATGCTAACTTGCTTACTCACAATTCAATTTTAAAATGAATAAAAAATTAAACATATCATTTAAATTATAATTTGATTATTAATTAATAGTATAATTAATTAAATTTAAAAACATTATCAATCTTGAACTTCCTCAATTTTAAAAATATTATCTACTTAATCCTCCATTTTATTTACTTAAAAATATTATCTACTTACCTACCCAATCATATAAATCCTATATACTTACCTTAATTAAAAAACAAAATAAATAACTAAGTCATCATTCTCATCCCTCTTTGTAATTGTATCCCACAACTTGGAGATATACCTACCTTAATAAGAAACCAGACAAATAACTAAGTCATTATTGTCATTCCTCTAAGTCATTATTGTCATTATTGTATCCCACTGACTTGGAGATTGTGCAACATAAGTTCACTTCTCAAGGGTCAATCATACCTAAACAAGGAGAACATTTATATCTAAGTTTGTGTTGTCATCACTCCCCCTAATTGTACGCCACGACCTGTAGATTGTGCAATACAAATTAAGTCGCATTACCAGGGGTGATGTATAAATGGTCCCATGAATTCAACATAATCTTCAAAACATCTAATTACCATGTTTCAACGAGAGCAATCGGTTGATTTACACATAAAATATAGATATCCATGTCGTGTATAGAATTTATCCTACATTTAATTCTCTTAGCAAGGTCGATATATTTTTTTTTTTACAGGAACGGTTATGGGGTATTTATATTCATCCTGGCTTGGAAGCCGAAAATCTGTTTACATTGAAGACTTCTATGTCTTGGTGCATCTCTCTGATAAGAATGAGAATGCTTTTAAATCTTGAATTCTTTTCCTTTGATAAGGATTCTAGTTTTTCAATTTCAGAGATATTCCCCCATTTGAAGATACAAACAAATTTATTTAGAATCAGGCAAAAAAACGTGACAAAAAGCAGCGTATGGGATAGGTTCCCATGTTTCTTCTTCGTCTTTTATCTTGACCCCAACAGAAAGAAGGACTGCTTTGTTGGCTTCCTTGTCCGCCTGTTTGTTGTGGGTTCTCAGCACGTGGAAATAGTTTAGCTTCTGGAAAGCGTTTCCCAGGCCTTTAATTCTGGATATCAGTCTAGCTAGATTAAGATCCAGCGCTGGGGAGTTGGAGATCATTGCGTTTATAAGGACCTGCGAGTCACCTATCACAATAGCTTCCCTTATGTTTAGTTCTTTGAGGGTCTTTAGGCCTTGGAAGAGGGCCAAAGCCTTAGCTTGAATGTTGGAAGCATGGCCAAGTCCCCAAGAGGAGTGAATTTTTTCTCCCAGTGGATTTACAACAACACCTCCTGCTCCTGCTATGCCCGGATTGCCCTTTGCTGCTCCATCAAAGAAGAGAGAATGTCTTGAGTGCGATTTGAGCCAGTCATGGAATTCAGCTTCAGGTCTCCTTATTTGCCAGTCTTTAAGAGTAGGAACGATTTTCACTACTGGTTGAAATTATAGGTCCAGGGATGAACCCCAGTCAATGTCCTGTTGGTTGAGGTTGGAGTCATCTTTTTTTTTTGTCAAACACTCCTTTATGTGGCTTTTAATTTCGATTTCTAAGACCTTATGGTTCTGGATGGAATTTCTGAAAATTCTTTTGTTCCGTTCAAGCCATATCTGCCAACAAATGATCTTTGGAAGGATGGCCCATGCAGATTTGATAACCTGGTTTTTGGGAGGTTGCCCGGGGTATCTATTTGTCCAATTTGAGAAGAGATCCACAATAGAGCTTGGCAGAAGGAAGTTGGGATCCAAGTTGTTGATAAGGGAGACCCAGATCTGTTTGGAAAAATTGCACTCAAGCATTAGATGTAATGTTGTTTCTTCGTTTTCTGTGCACATCGGGCATCTGGAGGGGCCATGAAAGCCTTTCCTCTGTAGCATGTCATAAGTTAGAATTTTACCATGGCAAAGGAGCCAAGCAAAGAAATCGATTTTGGGCCAAGAAAGGACATGCCAGACTCCCTGCCACGGTGCTGGGTCTGGGGGGATATGTGGCTTCTCGATCAACTTGGAGTAACCTTTGGAGACATTGTATCCGCTTTCCTTCAACCCCCATCCTTTCGTATCTGATTTCTTCATATGCGTGGGAGCCAGGCCGTGTAGAAGACCCAATAGCACAGTCCATTCATTATTCAACTGAGCCAGAATCTCAATTCTTTTCCAGCCTGCCCATGTGAAGTCGCTCCAATGGGAAATGTCCCACAACGAGCTCAACCCTTTACTATTCATCCAGCAACGCAAATATGTTAAGGCGGCAATGTCTTTAATTGGTTCCCTGTTCATAATTCTATCAGTCCATATATTGATTTTTTTCCCATTTCCTGGGATCCAGAAGGAGTGTTCTTTAATCAAGGAAGCCGCTTTAGTATACAATTTGAGGAAAGACAAATTTGGCAGCTGAGTCACATTTTCTAAACAGCTTGTGCGTGGGCCTCTGAATACTTTTTCCAGAGAGCCAATTGGGCCCAGCCTGGCTTGGGTGCGATGATCCTCCAGACGATCTTGGCTGCCATAGCCACATTTTGCTGACTGAGATTTTTGAAGTTTAGTCTGCCCTCCCACAGAGGCTTGGAAATGGTTTCCCAACTGATGAGGGGAATCTTTTTTCATTCTGTTTTCCGCCCTTCCAAAAGAACTTGCGCATGAATTCTTCCATCTTTTTTAATATGTATGCAGGAGTGAGAAGCCCAGTAAATTGAAATAGAGGGAGGCTGAAGAGCACGAATTTTATTAGGACTGCTTTGCTAGTAGCGTTGAGCCATGAAAAGCCCCAGGCTTGAATTTTGGACTTGAATTTCTCAAGCTGGGGAAGCCAATCTTTGATTGAGTGTCTCTTATGGAAAACAGGAAGGCCCAAGTATTTGAACGAGGTCCATAAAGAAGAGGCAGTATAGCCCAAGCATCTTGAAATAGCAGAGAGAGTTCTAGGCGAAGTATTCCGGCTGAAGATGTAACATTTATTCTTATTTATAGTGCTGCCTGAGGCCTCACTGAATTTGTCCAGCACAACTTTAAATTTTGAGGCAGAGGAGAGAGAGGCGGTGCCTAATAGAAGGGTATCATCCGCGAATAAGGCATGGTTTATGTTTTTAATCCCTCTAGCGATACACAGCCCATTAATTTCTTGGTCTTGCATCTTTTTATCTAGCAGGAAGCTGAGAACTAAGGCTTGAATGACAAATAACAGAGGGGAGAGAGGACACCCCTGCCTAAGTCCTCTCGAGGCTTTGAAAAATTCAGTGGCTCTTCCATTTACAAGGGGGGTAATCCACAACTCTGAGATGCATGCCCAGATCCATTTTATGAAATTTGCACCAAAACCAAACCTGCACATGACTTTTAAAAGAAATCTATGATTTACTCGATCAAAGGCATTTGCTAAATCGAGTTTGATCACCATACCTTGTTCCTTTCGAAGAAGACTTGAATGTATTGCCTCTTGGACGAGAGTGTAGTTGTCCACGATCTGCCTTCCCTGGATGAAGCCTCCTTGATTTTCCAGAATTATTCTAGGCAAAATGGGCTTCAATCTATTTGCAATGACCTTGGTGATTATTTTGTACCCAATGTTGCATAATGAGATCGGGCGGAATCTGCTGAAGTTGTTGGCCCCTTTTTCCTTTGGTATGAGGGCTAAGAAGGCAAAATTTGTGCTGCCGCCTATCTTCTATGTATTTTGAGACTTTTGTATCATTTTAAGAAGGTCCTTTTCAAAAATCGGCCAACAGATTTGGAGGAAGCAGAGAAGCCATCTGGCCCCGGGCCCTTGTCCGAGTCCATGTCAAAGAGAGCCTTTTTAGCTTCCTCTTTAGTGATTTTGGCCTCTAGGATCCCGTTCATACGAGGAGAGATAGATTGGGGGATAATGTCTAACAACTCTTAGTGATGGAGAGACTCTTGATCATCACTGTACAAGTTTTGGAAATGAGAGAAGGCTACTTTCTTAATGTTTGTGAATTCCTTGTGCATGCCATTATCTTCCTTGATCTCAGAAATGGTGTTGAAGCATTTCCTGGCCTGGGCCTGCTTATGGAAGAAACTCGTGTTCCTGTCCCCTCCTTTGAGCCAAAGGTTTCGTAAATTTAATCTCCAATATTCTTCTTCATCTAAATAGGCCTTATGGTATCTACTATCTCTGTTGCAGCGGAGTTTCTTGATCTATCATCTCCTCTGTGACAATAGCGCTCTCCATGTGGGTTTGGTGAGAGGCAAGAGAGTCTTTGATGGCTTTCCTTTCTGTTGTAGGATTGGTCAGGGTTTTGGCCCATCATTTCAGAGCTCCTTTTACCCTTCTGAGCTTTTTCTCTTAGATGAAGAAGGGTGAACCTTTGACAGGCTGGCGCCAACAATCTTTGACTGTTTGAATGAAAAGAGGCTCCTTAACCCAAAGGAGGCTAAACCGAAAGGTAATAGGTCCCAGATCTAGATGGGCAAGGAGCTCTAACTTTACAGGCTTATGATCCGAGATGCTACTAGCAAGAATGTGCATTCTGGGTTCTAAACCAAGTAACAGGAAAGAGCTTTGAATGAAAAATCTATCTAGCCTGGCAGCAATATGTCCAGGACCTACTCTTTTGTTGGACCAAGAGAACTTACCGGATGAGGGCTTGATGTCCAGTAAGTCCCAATCTTGCAAAAGATCCTCTGCCCATTCTCGTGCTGGATCTCGGACTGCATTCCCTCCCCTTTTCTCAGTTGAATGGAGGGTGAGGTTGAGGTCTCCAGCAATGATTGTATTCTCCAAGTTTGTCAATTCTGCCTGTCTTCTTATAGTGTCCCAGCAATCCTTTTTCTCCCGAATATTGACTAGCGAGTATACATTGAATAGGTTGAAGATTTCCTTTGTGTCCAGATTCTGCAGTTTTAGTAGCAACCAGTGCATGTTGCTTGCTTCAAAGATGACTGCATCTTTATTGGAATTTCATAGTGTACCAATCCCTCCCAAGGCACCCCTAGCAGAGATTGCTCTTGCTTCACTTTTGGACCACAGATTTTTGCTTGCTTGCAGGAAGGCTTTGTCTTCCAGCTTGGCCTCCTAGACGTGAAGTATGTCTGGAGCTTCTGTTCTTATTAAGTTTCTTATTGCTTCTTCCTTAACTTTACTCCCCATACCTTTGCAATTCCAGGAGATGACCTTCATTATTTATATTTCTGGTGGGCTCCCTTGGAGCCTTGGGGCTGATTTTTCAACACTTTGGGCTTTGAGGCTAGCATTGTTTCCAAAGTTGGCTGGCTGCCCTGAAGCTTCTCTTTGTAGGTCGGTTGTTCTCTTTTTTCTTTGTCTGTTTTACGGCCTCTTGTAGATCTTCTTATCGAGGTTTGGGACTCTCCTATTTCTCCTTCTTCTTCTGTCTCATCAGTTTCCTACTCGTCTTCCTCATCCTCTAAGGCCATGCCTTGGGTTTTCAGCTTCTTTGGGGGAAGCTGAGGGAGTATCTTTACTTGGAGACACTTGTTTTTGGATTTCTACCTCCAGTGTGTCTTCTGTCGGCTGGCTTAAAGGGTCAAATTTATTTTCTTGCATCTTTTTGGGAGGGGGACGTTGGACATTAACCTGGGGATTGCCTTTGCCAGAGGATCCACCCTATTTTTTCACTTGTGATTGGCTCTTGCTCGCTTGACTTGGTTCCAACCCTCTTCATTTTCTTTCTCTGGCTCTGTATTGGTCGGACAGTTTCTAGCAAAGTGCCCATAAACGTGACATTTCCTGCATTTGAATGGTAGCTGTTCATAATCCAAGATCTGCACATGAGACCAACTACCGACTTTGATTTTGATTGCCTCTGGTAGTCCCACCTCTAGATCTACCTCTACACAGATCCTGACATAGTCGTACTGATCCTTGTTGCTTGCCCGATCTATGAATTTTCTGAGGGAGTTGCCAATGTGCTTCAAGGAGTCCCAGTTCCAGTAGTGTACTGGCAGATTTGGGAGGTGAACCCATACCGGAACAGCTTTGGGAAAATCGACTGCCAGATCAAAGTCCAGGGTCCATTTGCTCAGATAGAGTCCCTGAGGGCCCATGAAATACGACCCATTTCGGAAGATTAAGTCTTTGTCTTCTTTGGAGGTAAATTCGAAGAGAAAGTACCCTCGCCCTAAAAAGTATGAGGTTACACTTTGATTAATCAGAGGCGCCCAATTCCTATTAACCCATTGCTCAGTAGTTTTCAGAGAGGGCCAGAGTCCCGTGAATTGGCCAATGAGTCCACGATCCGCCAGAGACAGAGCAACTTGTATGGGGGTCTCCGGAGGCAAAGAAATCTCAGGAATTTCATCGAGTTTCTTAACGAATTTTGATACATCACTTCTTTTCTTCGGTGGCAAGCCGGCCAAGAGCTGATTAAAAGCTTCAAACACAGGATCAGGGGGTGGATCCGTATGGTGGCTCAGCAGCTCCATAAGATCTGACCATATGCCAACCGCCACAGGGGCAGCCACGCGGTAACAGTTGAACCCTAGCCAGAGAATCTGTTGTCTATCTCAGATCGGGGTCAGGTCTTCAACAGAAAGGCCCGCAGAGAGGAGGAGCCACAGAGATCAGGCAGATCTGCAGGCATCCAAGTCCGCAGAGGGTCGCGGAGAGAGCCAAGGCTCTCAGTTCAGCGATATTAATAGTCATTATATGGTTTAATTTTTTAATATTAATTGAATTCATTTTTTAGGATAAAGAAAAAATGTTGGAATTTAATTCCAACTGCATCACATAAATGCTAAACAAAGATTTGATCTACAGCAGTTATTTCAGATTGTTCGGTGCCGCAAAGTCTTCTGATATTTTTGAGCATTAAATTCAGAAATTAAATCCCCTGCAGACAACCGTCTTATTTTTGCTGAAAAGGCATCACCGCCTTCTGCAATAAATACAAAGATAAATATCAGTAGATATTTTACTTAGTTTATTGTTTATCAGATTTATTTTCTTAAATGTACGCCAATAGTTCTGTTTTCAATCAAAGACAGTGTAAGCAGAAAGACAGTAGTTTTGTTTTCTGTGTGAGTGTAAGAGATTTAGAACAGCATTCGTTTTTACCTGAGAGAAAAGATGAGGTTAGAAGAACAAGTGTGTGTCTCTCTGTAAATGCACAGCAGTGCTGAACCTGCGATTTTCTGAGATAGAAAATCGATTTCTGGAACTGAAGCGTTCCTCTTGTAACAGCTAAGTTTACTATATCAGTTTTGTTTACTGTTTATGAATACAAGTTTACTATTTTGCTGATTTTCTGTTGCTGTTACACTAAATGTCAAAAACACTTTGATTTCACTCTGTAAGTCTATTAGTGATTTTGACGCCCAACTTCTTAAAGTGACTTAGCGTCAAAAACAGTTTTCTGTTTTTTTTTTTGTGTTAACAAAAACAGAGTATTTTTCCTGTTGCTGTAACACCACGATCAGCGTTGCTGCAACACCAGAATCATGTTGCTGCAACACCAAGTCCAGAAAACGAAATTATCAGTTTTCTGTGTAGAAACAGAGCAGTTTTGTGTTGTCCGTTTGTTAAGGAGTTTAGCAGAAAATTCCACCATTGTATCAGAGTGTTGTTCTCTGATCTTTTGTGTTTGAAATCACCATAAAATTTCAACATGGTATCAGAGCTAGTCTAGGCACTCAGTGAGTCAAAAACAGAGTTTGTTTTTCACTGTAGGAGCTGTAAGAAGTTCAGAGAGCAAATTTTTCCAGCAGAGAAAGTTTTTGCCTGTTTTTAATTTTACAGTCAGTATCTCTTCTTTAACTAGACAGAGTTAAGATGGCAGATGCTGGAACTGGTTTGACAAATTCCCAACTGCCACAGTTTAATGGGAAAAATCACAGTGATTGGTCCATAAAAATGAAAGCATTGTTTGCTTCTCAAGGAATATGGGAGCTAGTTGAAACTAGCTATGCTTAACCTGCAGATGCAACAGCGTTGACTGCTTTGACTGTAGGAGAAAGAGACCAGTTGAAGAGTGACAAGAAGAAGGATGCCAAAGCCCTCTCTTTCCTCTTCCAATCAGTACATGAAAGTATCTTTCCACGGATTGCAGCAACAACAAAGTCCAAAGAGGCATGGGATATTCTCAAAACTGCCTATCAAGGCATGGAGAAGGTGAAGACTGCAAAGTTGCAGATGTTGAGGAGAGACTTTGAAACACTCAGAATGAAGGAATCTGATACAATAGATTCATTCTTCACTCAGGTTATTGGGCTGATAACCTAGATAAGTTCTCACGGTGAAATTCTTGAAGAAAGAAGGATCGTAGAGAAGATCTTGAGATGTTTACCCTCAAGGTTTGAAGCTGTTGTGGTAGCAATAGAAGAAACAAAAGATCTCTCACAGTTCACGATAGATGAACTAAGTGCTTCTCTTATGTCTCATGAACACAGACTGAGTAGAGGAATAGATTCCTGTTTTGAGCAAGCATTAAAAACTCAGATGTCTTTCAGCTAAAGAAAAGGTAGAGGCAGAGCAAATAACAGAGGTCGTGGAAGAAGCCAAAACAGAGGCAGATATTATCCTGCAAGCACAAGCGAAAGGAGCTGCAATCTGAACCAAGATGAAGGTTCAAGCAAACAGCAAGCTCATGGACAAAGGTATGACAAATCCCAAGTCCAATGTCATTATTGTAAGAAATATGGGCACTATGCCAATGAATGTAGGAAAAAACAAAATGACATGAATAGTAGGAAGAATGTTAATTTTGCAAATGAAGAAAATAAGAATTCAAAGAATGTGCTGTTAACATGTAACATTGCACAAGACAAACAAGAAAATGTTTGGTTCTTAGACTCAGGTTGTAGTAATCACATGACTGGAAATATTGCAATGTTTGCCGATCTGGATGAAGATGTGAAATCTGAGGTAACAATAGGAACTGATAGTAAGATAGCTGTCAAGGGTAAGGGAAGAGTCAGTATTCGAGCAAGAAATGGAGAACATATGATTGTGCCAGAGGTATACTATGTACCTGGGATGAAATGTAATCTTTTGAGCATTGGGCAGCTCATTGACAAAGGTTACAACGTGTTATTCAAAGATGATATGTGTACAATCAGAGATATACCTCCAAGTAAGAAGATCATTGCACAGGTGCAGATGACCAGCAATAGAATGTTTCCTCTCAAACTCAGGGTAGATTCGAAGGAAGGAAGAACTATTGCAGTTGTAACACAAGAAGTCTTTCAGGAACAAGTGAAAGATGAGAACTGGTTATGGCACTTGAGATTTGGACATCTCAATTTCAGAGACCTGAATTTGTTGCACAAAAAAGGAATGGTAAAGGGATTGCCGTTGATTGAAAAGCCGGACAACCTTTGTGAAGGCTGCATCTTGGGCAAGCAGCATAAAGAAAGCTTTCCAGCAGGAAAGAGTATAAGGGAAAGAGCACCCTTGGAAATTGTTCACTCTGATGTGTGTGGACCGATGCAAGTACCATCACTTGGCGAAAATAGATATGTTTTAACTTTCATTGATGATTACACCAGAAAGACATGGGTGTATATGTTGAAAGAGAAGAGTGAAGTGTTTGAGAAATTCTGCCACTTCAAAACTCTTGTTGAGAAACATTGTGGGCATTACATCAAAGTGCTCAGAACAGACAGAGGAGGAGAATACATCTCCCAAAACTTTCTGCGTTTTTGCAGAGAGAATGGCATACAAAAGCAGTTTACAGCAAGGTATACACCTCAGCAAAACGGTGTTGCTGAAAGAAAGAATAGGACCATTCTTGACATGGTTAGAAGTATGCTGAAGGAAAAACATTTGCCTCATGAGTATTGGGCAGAAGCTGTCACTTGCGCAGTTTACATCTTGAATAGATGCCCAACTAAAGCTGTCATGAACAGAATACCGGAAGAAGCATGGAGTGGTCAAAAGCAAACTGTCACTCACATGAGAGTTTTCGTGTGTTGGCTTATGCACATGTACCGATCAGCTAAGGAGGAAGCTTGATAGTAAGGGGGAGAAGTGTTTGTTGTTGGCTATTGTGATGAGTCAAAAGCATACAAACTCTATAATCCATCCACTAAGAAATTGATTGTAAGCAGGGATGTGCAGTTCATTGAAGATGAAGCTTGGGATTGAAGTCTAGAAAAGACAGTGAATGTGAAGACATTTGTGTCTCATGAAGAAGAACAGGAAGGGACAGCAGCAAATAATCCTTCCTTGGTGGTTCCTCCTCCACCACAGAAAATTCAGCAAACCACACCACAAGCTAGAATTCGAACAGCCGTAAGAAGTCAAGGAAGTGCTTCTTCAAGCACACCATAGGGATCATCAATACCCTCAAGTTCGGATGGAACTCCAAGCACACCAAGAAGACCAAGATTCAGAAATCTGAATGAAATTTATGAACAAGGAGAGGTAAGTACCAATACCGGTCTGAATTCATTATTCGCTTTATATTGTCATGTTGATGACCCAATTCATTTTGAAGATGTTGTAAATGAAGATAAATGGATTGAAGCAATGAATGAAGAAATTGGTGCAATTGAAAAGAGTAACACATGGGAGCTAGTGGACCTCCCTGAAGGCAAAAAGGCCATTGGAGTTAAGTGGGTCTATAAGACCAAAAGCAATGCTGAAGGCAAGATTGACAGGCACAAAGCAAGACTTGTTGTGAAGGGTTACAAGCAGCAACAAGGCAGAGACTATGCTGAAACCTTTGCACCAGTAGCAAGGATGGAAACAGTCAGAACAATGTTGTCTATTGTATCACAACAGAAATGGAAGATTTATTAGATGGATGTTAAATCTGCATTCCTGAATGGAGTGTTGAAAGAAGAGGTTTATGTTGAACTACCTCCAGGTTATGAAGTTGCTGGCCAAGAGCATAACGTTTGCAAACTGAAGAAGGCTCTTTATGGGTTGAAGCAAGCTCCAAGAGCATGGTACAACAGAATAGATGCTTATCTGATTGAGAATGGGTTTGATAAGTGTGATGGTGAACCCACACTCTACATAAAAGAGAATGACGGTAAGATTATTATTGTTTTTTTATATGTAGATGATCTGATTTTTACTAGCAATGATGCTTCTCTCGTTGCTGATTTTAAAGCAGTCATGAAAAGTGAATTTGAAATGACTGACTTGGGCTTCTTAAGATATTTTCTTGGAATTGAAGTAGACCAATGTGAAAATGGTGTTTTCATTTCTCAAGATAAATATGTAGAAGCAGTGTTGAAGAGATTTAACATGCAGAACAACAAGGCAGCTGTGACTCCAACTATAGTGGGGCTGAAATTGACCAAAGAAGACAGCAGCAAGGATTTTGATCCAAAATTGTACAAGATCATAGTTGGCAGCCTTATGTACTTGACTGCAACTAGGCCGGACATTAAGCACGCTGTGAGTTTAATCTCCAGATTTATGGAAAGACCGAAAGAGACTCATTGGCAGGCAGCCAGGAGGATTCTAAGGTATGTGAATGGAACGAAGGGGTTTGGTATTTTATACTCCTCTTCTGAAAGTTTCATGTTGACAGGTTACACAGTCAGTGATTGGGCTGGAATTGTTGATGATAGGAAAAGCACATCAGGATATGTGTTTCATATGGGATCGGGAGCCATATCATGGGCTTCCAAGAAGCAACTAGTTGTGGCTTTATCAACAACAGAGGCAGTATGTGGCAGCAACAGTAGTAGCATGCCAAGCAGTGTGGATGAGAAGAGTTCTCAGAGATTTGTGTCATGAACAGGAAAATGGCACAACCATTTACTGTGACAATAGCTCAACAATAGCTTTGTCTAAAAACTCTGTTTTTCATAAAATAACAAAGCACATAGATACCAAATTTCACTTCATACGTGAATTGGTTAACAATGGTGAAATTGTTTTGCAGCACTGCAGAACAGAGGATCAGCTTGCTGATATCTTGACAAAACCATTGCCAAAGAAAGGTTTTGATCATTTCAGAAAATGTTTGGGTATGCAGTAGTTGAGATTAAGGGGGAGTGTTGGAATTTAATTCCAACTGCATCACATAAATTCTGAACAAAGATTTGATTTCAGCAGTTATCCAGAAGCCGCAAAAGTCCACTGATATTTTGCACTTTAAATGAACATTAAATGTGCAGAAATTAATTCCCCTGCAACCTACTTGTTTTTGCTGTGAAAAGGCATCACCGCCTTTTGCAATAAATATAAAGATAAATATCAGCAGATATTTTGTTTAGTTTATGATTAAACTCAGATATTTATTTTTCCTATAAATGTAACGCACAACAGTTCTGTTCATTGATCAGGCAGTGTAAGCAGAAAAGAACAACAGTTCTGCTTTCTGTGTGTAAGAGATTTAGAACAGCAGTTCTGTTTTTGTACTCTGAGAGAAAAGAGTGAAGGTTAGAAGAACAAGAGTGTGTCTCTTCTGTAAATGCACAGAAGTGCTGAACCTGCGATTTTCTGAGATAGAAAATTGATTTCTGGAACTGAAGTGTTCCTCTTCTAACAGCTAAGTTTACTGTATCAGTTTTGTTTACTGTTCATGAATACACGTTTACTTTATTGCTGATTTTCTGTTACTGTTACACCAAGTGTCAAAAACACTTTGATTTTACTCTGTAAGTCTATTAGTGATTTGATGCCAACTTGATTTAGTTTCTGTTACACCAAGCGTCAATTGTCTCACTGTAAATTTATAAGTGATTTTGACGCTCAACTTCTTAAAGTGACTTAGCGTCAAAATCGTGTTGCTGCAACACCAACTTCCTGTTGCTGCAACACCAATTTCCTGTTGCTGCAACACCGTTTCCTGTTGCTGCAACACTAGAATCTTGTTGTTGCTACTTCATATCTGATAGTATGTGGATACCATTGGAGTTATATGGAGCAATGCGATGTGTTGTCAACCCCAGTTTCAGTAGCAAATCATTTTGGATCCACCCATAAATTTGTTCACACGCTGTGTTGACCAGGACAGTGAGATCAATAGCTTCCCTTCGATTGGACATAAAATTCTGGTGATGAATAAGCTTCGAAAATCTCTCTACGGCTTGCTCCAGTCGCTGCTGATGATACTCAAACAGGTTCTGTTTGACTTCTTTTTCTGTTGGTGTCACTATATCTTTGGGTATTTCATCACCATACACGTGAAATGCCAAGACATATGAATATGCGAGGACATGCCTTGATCTAAGGAGCCTTTGCACCCCATTTAGAAACCAACTATAGTCAGTAACACCAGATTCCTTTCTTCCAAAATCTAATATTTTCTGTTGTAATAATTCCATATGCTTTGCTTCAAGCTTCAACGAATATTTATGTGCCTCCCATCTGGAGTAATAATGCGTGCACCTCTTCAAATCACGTTCTACCTTCTCAATATCCATCTCCTGAACTTCTTTATATCGACCACAACTGTGCCTAACAATGCTTGTGGTGCCACCACACAGCCAACAGAAGTGTTGGCCACATAAACAGGTCACCAAGTTGCAGCCACCATCTTTTGCGACGTTTTTCCCACATTTGGGGAACGACTTGGTATTAACTGCAATCTAATTTTGAGACTCAGACTCATCATTGCATTTCTTATCCCAAAGCTCCCAAATCAAACAGGAGCAAGGAGAATGTGGTTGAGCCAAACAATTGAAGCAAAACTGATGCCCGCAAGTGCACTGGATCTCACAGTAAACATCTCCTTCAACTCGAACTGCATTTCCACAATGGGGAACACTAGGGCACCACTTCACTTTGTCGTTGTCATCAATATAGGACTCAAATAGGAAGCGATCGAAGCGTTGGGCTACTTCACAATATTTAGCAGTCACTAACTTTCTTATGATGTCTTCATCACAGATGACATTACATTCGGGATCCATGCACTTAATCCGGTTGCTTTGTCCCTCTCTTATCTGAGTAAGAAAGTGCTTTGTCCAGCAGACATTGCAGAAAGTGTGACAACAATCCATCATTGTGGTGTCCCCTTCCTTCAGATCTTCCTCTGCACACACATCACAGATGGTAACTACGAAATTTGTGGATGGTCTGTGCAGGGACAGGCATGGAGGAAGAAGCCTCTAGATAGTTCTCATCACCGCTCATCAAATCCTCCTCGTCGCTCATCAAATCCTCCTCATCTCCGCTTATCAAATCCTCCTCGCCGCTAATCAAATTGTCTGCCATGGCAAATCCTTTACGATTATGTGGCGACTGCTATCATGCAAGAAAAAGAAAAAAAAAATCAATATGAGAAGTGGGCGATGATCCTATGCGACCGTAGATTGCCACATTAGTGCATTTTATAGTGATAAATGTAACTGACATTTTTTCTACCCGCCCACAGCTTGATGGTCTTTCTGGCTATCCACACATATAAAGGTCTTATGGACCACATACCTCGTCAATGAAAACCGTTTCATACCATTTTTTAAGTAGCCTTTTGTAATCATGGCAATTGGACAATTAATTTAATTTAATTTTGCAACGATTTGTCACCTTATATATTAGTTTAATGGAAACCTTTTAAGATTTAATGGTTGAGAGAGTGGTTTAATTTGACTTGGTGCAAGGGACTCGTAGTTTAAGGAAAGTGGAGAAATATTTTAATCATAAAAATACCAAAATTACTCAATCATGTCAAGTCAGTTATATAAGCATTTATATCACAATAAAGAGTTGTATTATTATAGTATTTTTTAGAGAAACAATTTCTCGATCTACATAAGTTATGGGGAATTTTATAAAAACACAAGTTTTTTTTGTTTATATTAATTCAAGTGTGCCTTCACAATGCACCAAAAAAATTTAAATATACACATTATAATGGGCGATGAGAAGGGGTTGATGATATGCTCACTTTCTACCGACCCAGAACTTGATGATCTTTCTGGCTATTTATAGATATTAAAGTCAGATCACATACCCAAAGTAACCTGGTCAATGAAAATTGTTGAATATATTTTTTTGTTTATACCATTTTGTAATCATGGGCAATTAATTTAATTTAATTCTACAATTGTTTGTAACCTTATATGCTAGTTTTCCTGCACACTCCCAATGGAAACCTTTAAAATTTAATGGGTGACAAAGTACTTTAATTTGACTTGGTGAGAGATCCTTATAGTTTGAAGAAAGTGGAGAATTATTCAAAAAATACCAAAAATTACCTAATTATTTATAATAAAGAGTCTATATTATGGTATTTATTTCTCTACTTATTTTTCTTTTAATGCACACTTCTTTTTCCTCAATAATTTTTCTAAAGACACTTTTTGAGTTCACATAAGTTATAAAATGTTTATAAAATCAAAAGACTTTGAAAATAATTCAGGTATGTTTTTGGGTTTGAACCCTAATTCAATTGTTATAGCTCATATTCCGATCATTCCAACTAATTATGTACGATATAAAAGTATATCTTAGGTAGCGGAAACGTACATTGGATCTTTTGATTTAACATATTTGTATTTAGGAAATATTAAAATTGTATTTTTTTATTCCTTTAATCACCCTTCAAGTCATGAAACATTATATTCTTGTTTTTTTTGGGTTGAGTTTTTTATTTTTCACATTCATTAATGAAGTAAAAGATTATTGGCAAAGATGTTCATTATTAAGATGCAGAAGAAAATTGTGTGTATTGCATGCACTTTATTAAGTTTATTTTATCTTTTTATATTATTGTTGTATCGAAAGACACACTCCAAACATTAAGTTATTATGTATAGAAGAGATGTTGTAATGTCTTTTAAACATTTTGACTTGGTCAAATTACATAAAAAAAATAAAATTTAGAAACATAAAATTAAGAGTTATAATTATTAATTAAACATTTTGATTTGATCAAAATATATTAAAATAAAATAAAAATAAAATAAGATAACTAATAATTATATTTATGGGTATGTTTATAATTATAATTATAATTAACTATAATTAATAATTAAACTAGCTTAAATCTATTTTAACTCTCATTTACCAAGCACCAATGAAGATCAAATCTCCTTTCACATTGAAAGAGGTTTGCACCTTAAAAGATTTGATCCCTCTCTATGCTTGGTAAATATAGAATTAAAGTAGATCTAGACTACTTTACTCAATAAGCAGAAACTCTTTCTCTTTTTCTAATTAGATATTTATGTAATTTAGTATGATATTATGAATTTATTTCAAATTATACAATAAAAATTGTTGAATATGTTATTGTTCTAATTATAACATCAAATAAAAGCATGATGATTCAATTGAGTGATTTATAATCAACCTTCATATTCCCACTTGCACACATCAACCTAGATAGTAGTTTAATGAAGATTTCTTATTTGTTTAGGCATAGATTCTAAGTTTCTTGTCACTGTGATATTATGGCTTTATACCCTTTCTATAAAAGCAATTCCTATTAACACTTGGGACAAGAAAGTACATTCCCATATTATTATTGGAGGATATAGCATAAGAAAATACTTTCCCTTATCCCCTTGAAAATTAATATATAAAAAAATATAATTATATAAATCATTCATATATATATATATATATTCTTATTTGTTTTTATTTTTTATTTTTTCCTTTTAATTATGACTACTTTGTAGTATATGTCATAGTTTTAAATTATGAAAGGAGATGTCTAGCAAAGTCACTCAAATTAGCCTTTACAATTATATTAAATTTGAATTATGCGATGGATACAATATAACTAAAATTTGAGTGTTAGTTGAACTCCTCTTCTGTGATCTTTCTTAATTAGATACTTAGTTTATACATCATATACATGTGACTTGATAAATGTATCTTGTTATGGAATATGATAAGTAACCCCTTTTAGATATGTTGCTCACTTGACAATGATGTTGTGTTGACACATATGTCTAACTAGTAAAAGGAAATGTTTTATACTCACCATCCCATTTATTCTCATATATATTAAACATATTAAACATTGCGTATGATGATAAAGAAATCTAATTTTTTTATGAGTATTAATATTTCTTAATTAATTTAGATAATATTAGTGCTTATTTAATGATGGATATCATGATTTTTCCTTGATGGCATGGTTTATACTAGTTGATATTTTCATGTTTTGAGTATTAATATTACACAAAGCATTGGAATTCTTATGATGATAACCACTTGTGACAATTTAATATTATTTATGAGAAGGTCTTTCACATGAATCACATCATTAATTATTGGTCGATGTTTTGAACCATCTAATGTGGTTTGCCTTCAAGATCTAATTTAATATTAGTGTATCCTTATTTTGATATGATCAAGGATGTGCACATTTTTAATGATGTGCATACGTTTGAAGCCTCATATGATGTATGCATATATTGGATATCGTACATTTGACATGATTGATATTATGATTTATGATATATGCATATGTTTGATGACATTTTTTAATGTATGTGAGTGTTAGATATCATTCCTTTAATACGGTTCACAATATATACACATATGGTAGATACCTTGGTATGATATATATATGTGCTAGGATACCCCTTTGTTGAATGTACAACATAGTGTGAATTTTGATACATGCACTCTCTATTATGATGTATACATGTACATGATTTCTTACCAATATCACATTCCATATTATTGTTCGTAGTGTGTGATGCTATTAATGTCAAGCTACACATTGTCATTGATGTCAAGCTCAGGGGGAGTCAAACAGTTATCACAGAGTAGAGCATCGGGTAGGGTGTTGGGCCAATGAAATCAAGTGCTTACATAGAGTTCTTGCATGGGGAAATGATTTTCAACTAGTAGAAGGACAAGTAATATGTTTGGAGCATTTCCATGCTCGTGCATACATTGAACAAAAAATAGTGTTTTACAAACCAAAACTTGGTGTTCCGATGATGATTAACCATTATAATAGCAATGCCTAGATATGTGTCAGACATGAAGATCAATGGTCCATATTTATATCGGTCTCACAACACGTGTGAAGTCTAAAGTGTGCTTATGCATGTGATGGAGGGAGAAGCCTCTAGATAGTGCTCATATCCTTTTATTTCCTCATTTTTTCTCATCAAATACACCTCGCTACTTATCAAATCCTCCTCATCACTGCTTATCAAGTCCTCCTAGATGCTAATCAAAAACTCTGTTGACGAAAATATTTTATGATTCTATGGCCACTATCAAGCAAGAAGAATAAAAATATTAATATGAGAAGGGGATTGATCATAAGCAACCATTGATGGCCAAATTGGTGCATTTTATAGCGAAAAATGTAACTAGATGATATTCTACCCATCCCCATATTTTCAATCTTTCTATATATGCACATATAGATGTTAAGGTCTTATGGACCACATAAGCAAAGTGACCTCATCAATGAAATCTATTCCATACATTTTTTGGTAGCCTTTTGTAATCACAAGAGTTGAACATTAATATAATTTAATTTCATAACTCTTTGTAACCTTATAAAATTAGTTTTCTTGCACATTCATAATTGATGCTTTTAAGATTTAATGGTTGATAGAGTAGCTTAATTTTAGTTGGTGGGATGGATTCATGGTTTAAGGAAAGTGGAAAAATATTTTAATCACAAAAATATGAAAATTACTTGATCATGCCAAGTTAGTTATATTAGTATTTATAGCAAAAATAGAGTTAGTATTATAATATCTTTTCCAACATTAATATGGAGTTCCTTTCTTTAATGTGAACTTCTTTTTGATGAACTATTCTTAAAAAAAAACTATTTTTGACTTTACATAAGTTATTGGGATTTTCATAAAATTAAAACAATTTATGTATCCCTTCAAATGCACCAAAAAAATTTAAATATACACATTATAAGTGATTTTCTGTGGGGTTTGAACCATAATCTAATTATTATAGTCTGTATTCTATTATCATAAACCAATTATTCAGAGTATAAAAGCATGTCTAGGGTGTTGTAAGGGTACATTAGATCCCTTGATTTATCATACTTATACTTACAAAAATATTGAGATTTCATTTCATTATTATTTTAATCACTCTTTGAGTAAGGAAACATGATTTTCTTACTTTTATTTGATTTGAGCCCATTATGTCGCTCATTTTTTTTGGAAGCAAAATGTTATTTATAGAGATATTCACTACTCCAGATGTGGAGGACAATTTCATGTGGTGCATGAACCAAGTTACTAGGCTTATTTTGGTAAACTCTTCTTTGAACGAGCATGGGTACACTTTGGGATCCCATAGTCTATCATCTCAAATCAGGACAACTGGTTCCTCAGTACATTTTTCTCTAGTCTCTCGTTGATGCTGGACACTAAACTCACTAAGTCCACTGTTGGGTTATGTTATATTCTTTCCACATAGTTAACAGGGGGTTTGAGGGGTACCCGTAACCCCACTTTATGGGGTCCGGACCCACCTATGGTTCTGTGCATGATTTTCGCACATGTTTTCTGGACACAATGGTTTTCGGTCCATGGTTTTGGACGCGATGGTTTTCAGTCCATGGTATTGGATGCTTCGGCATGTATAAATATGTGTTATAACATTGAAAGGAACACAACGAAAAATCAAGCAGGTAGTCTCGGTTTTGAGATCCAGTGGGAAATCTCTGTGTATATGTGTTTTATGTGTTATGCTCTCGCATTTTTATATTTCTTGTGATTTAGAATTCGTATGCAGGTAATTTATGTACGGGGTTAAAACCTACATTTGGTATCAGAGCTGTTTTGGCTTCAAGGGGATGCCTTTGTTGCAGAGGGGTTTCACTCGGGTCTGTGGTAGACCATGTTCAGTGGGAGATCTGCGAGATCGATTCTGGTGGTGAAAGAAGATGGCGAGCAGCGGAAAGATAGAGATTGATAAGTTCAATGGTCAGAGTTTTGAGTTGTGGAAACTAAAGATGGAGGATCTGTTGGTGGATAAAGATCAGTGGATCGCGATAGATCCGGGTACTAAACCAATGGGAGTAACCGGTGAAGAATGGAAGAAGTTGGATCGGAAGGCAAAGAGCACAATACGATTATGTGTCTCAGATTCAGTATTGTTGAATGTATCAGGGGAAGCTACGGCGAAGGCTTTGTGGGACAAGTTAGGGACTTTGTACCAAT
>APFE031199662.1:0-29026 GCA_000404065.3 Pinus taeda
AAAGAGGAAGGAGATCATTTGGCAAAGAATCATCTGAATTATTGAATATCTGATAAAGTGCTAGATCTGGAATACTGTGATTGGGTTATGGTGCAGATCTGGATCTAAGCTAAAGAGGGATCTCACCGATTGATGGAGAACAAGATCTAAGGATAGATCGAGATCAAATGGTTTGAAATGAACTATCTCTATATATTTGATTATGCTTATTCTAGATATGTATACTGACCCTTGTAATGATTTGATCTGGGTATAACTTAATTTTGAAATAGCTGCAAGTCATGTTTGAATATTTATAGATTTGTATGCGGGTTGGCTTTGGTGTAAGCGTGTATGTATGCAGGTTTGGTTCATTGTAGTAACGTATACAATTTGAGCTATGATATTTTAAGTCACATGTGGTTCTGGTTGTTGATGGATTCTGATGACAGTTTAAAGGTGTCAGTATTCTGCATATCTTGTTTGGTTGATTGTGTTTAGCTTGGATGAGAACTAATATTGGATCAAGATCATAATATTTATGTGATCTGATGGACTAGATCTGGGTGCTAACACATATATTATCCTTTTATATGTATTAATCTGGTGTTTGGGTGATTCATAAGATTGATTGATTATGTGCTTCAATGATATTAATGGGTCTAGTATGAAAATTGGATGAACCGTGGCCTTTCAGATTATGTGTTGTGCTTCAGGAGTATCCAGTCTGAAAATGTATGAAACGCGGTACCTGGAGGAGAGAAGATTGTAGGCCAGCACCTACGTACTAGTTTCTTAGCTAGTACAAGAACTATGGGGGTTGTAGCTCCCTTCCAAGAGAGACTAGAGAACGAGAGAGGTTGTAGCTCTCTGCAGGTTGCAGCCTGCGTACTGGTAAAAGACTGCACCAGTACAATTGTAAAAAGAAGTTTCTAATTGAAAGAAGATAGAGACATATTGCAGCAGGTGGTTTTCACCCACATTGGGTTTCAACCTTATATCATGGTGTTCATGTGTGTGGCTTATGTGTGATGATCTGTTCTATTTTACTGCACCTGTTTACTGTTAATATGGTTGATAATGTTCTAATGCACTCATTAAGGATCAACTAACTGAATCATAAGAAGTTGTGGAAGTAGAATATATGAATCTGAATATGGAAATGAAAAAGTTTTATTGATGTGATAATACTGATTCACCCCCCCTCTCAGTATTATTTCCAACAAACAAAAGAGGAGGTGAGGCTCAGGTCACCTCCAAGTTAGACAGATTTTTGATCTCAGAGGAGCTTATGCTCGTAAATAGGGAAATAATAGCTATAGTTCTCCCCTTTGGAGGCTCTGATCATTGGTCGATTCAATTAGAAATCAAGGGGATTGATTCTCCTAGGAATAGACCCTTCAGGTTCGAAAATATCTGGCTCTCCCACCCAGATTTCATCAGCAACATTGAAAAATGGTGGCTGGAAGATTTGTAGATCCGGGGCACTAAAATGTTTCTCCTACATAAAAGACTTCAGCACATGAAACTCAGACTCAAAGAATGGAACAAGAAGGATTTTGGTAACATTTTTGTGGACAAAAAATTAATGGAAACCAAACTACAAGAACTCAATCAAGCACTGATCTCAGATGGTTTTGATAAAGTCAAAAGTGAGCAAGCTAATAAACACCATCAAGAATGGGAGAATCTATGCAAACAGGAGGAAATCTTTTGGAGACAAAAGTCTTGAATTCAATGGTTCAAAGAAGGTGAACGTAATACAAAACTTTTCCATATATCCACCATGGTCAATAGAGCGCACAATAGAATCTCTTCGATATTGAATGAGAATGGGGAGCTTCAGACCTCTCATAAGAACATCGAAGCTGTGTTGGTACAACATTTCAGAGGCATCACTAAGGAAAACATTCCTGACAGAGAGTAATGCATCAAGAAAATTACAAAGCATATCCCTAAGCTGGTTTCAAGAGAGGACAATTTTAACCTGAATAAATCAATAACCGAAGAGGAAGTCAGTGAGGTTATTCAAGACATGCAGAATGGCAAAGCTCCAAGGCCAGATGGTTTCAATGTAGACTTTTTTAAGGCCTGCTGGAACATTGTCAAACAGGACATTCTGAATGTTGTGGAGGACTCTAGAAGAAATAGGACTATCTGAAAGCCCTCAACACCTCCTTCATCTCCCTGATCCCCAAACATGATTCAACCCTGACTGCTGATAAGTACAGACCCATTTCTTTATGCAATGTGGTATACAAGATTATATCCAAGGTTTTGGCTAGCAGACTCAAACTTCTGCTTCCTTCTTTAATTTCAAGGGAACAATCTGGTTATGTAGAAGGCAGACAAATCCTAGATAACATTATTCAAGCCCACGAGGTAGTTCACATGCTAACCAGCAAGAGGTAGGCTAGTACGATCATGAAATTATATATTTCCAAGGTGTATGACAAGGTGAATTGGATCTATATCAAGGAAGTCCTTACTGCTTTTGGGTTTGATCATAACTGGGTCAAATGGGTTATGGCTTTGGTAACTTCTTCAAGCTTTTCTATTCTGGTGAATGGCTCACCCTTTGAGATCTTCACCCCTTCCAGAGGACTCAGGTAGGGAGACCCTCTCTCTCCCTTTCTCTTTATCATCATGATGAAAGGACTGGGCAGGTCCATTAATTAGGCCAAAGCCTTGGGAAAGATTAAGGGCCTTAAATTAACGGAGAATGGTCAAACAATGACTCACCAACAATTTGTGGATGATAACATGCTGCAAGGAATTCCCATAGTCAAAGAAGCTTTAGCATACAAACAAATCCTAAATGAATTTTCCTTGGCTACAGTGTGGAAGTTAATCTCTCCAAATCAATTTTTTTTTCTTAAATACTAACATTTCAATTCAGAGGAACATCTCTAGGATTCTGGGCTTTCAAAGGGATTCCCTCCCTTCAAAATATTTGGGAATTCCCCTTACAACCAGAACTTTGCACAAAAGTATATGGGAACTGGTGCTCAACAAGATGCAAGACAAAGTCAAAAAATGGACTATCAGATCGTTGAACCTTGCTGGTAGGTTGATTCTGACAAAGGTCGTTCTTCAATCTATCCCTGTTTTCTTTTATCAACCCTCCCAGCTCCCAACAGTGTCTTACAACAATTCAGGAATATCCAGAGAGACTTCCTTTGGGGCAAGGAGGAAACAAGGAAGAAATGGGCCCTTGTGTCCTAGGATAAAATCTGTAAACCCAAGAGGTAGGGGGGTTTGGGCTTAGATGATCAAGAGATTCTGAGTAAAGTTTTAGGAGCCAAGCTCTGGTGGAGATGGGTTAAAGAACCAGAAGCTCAATGGGCTAAAACCTGGAAAGAAAAATATGCAAGCTCATGGCAAACAAATGATCTTATAAGAATGTCTGGAAACATAAGGGGCTCTTACATCTGGAATAAAGCATGGGAAAACAGAATCCTAGTACAAAACAACAGTTTATGGGAACTCAAAGCATGAGATCTAGCTCTCTTCTGGGAAGACAAATAGCAACAAGAACCAACGTTGTTAAAAGAGGAATTTATGAGCCTCAAGCAGGAAACAAACTCCCAAGGACTAATCAAAGTTAAAGATTTCTGGAATTTTCCTCATAACTCCAGAAAGTGGAGAAACTAGAAAAGCATAGACTGAAGAGATGACAATGCAATAAAAATAAACGTAGAGGCAATAATGAGCATGTTAAAACAAAGGAAAATCTTGGTAACATGGGGGCAGGATCAGTTAAGATGGGGCCTCAATAAAGAAGGCACCTTTAATCTTAAGGAAGCAAAAAGAATTATCCTGAACCTAGATGCCTGTGTTCTGGAGAAATCCTGGCAACAACTTTGGAGCCACCAAGGGTGGATGAAAATCAAGCTTTTCATGTGGTTAGTTCATCACAAGAAAATTTTAACTTGGGACAATATTTGGAAAAGAGGTGTTATTGGGCCTTGTAGATGTCATCTATGTGAAGCTCAAGAGGAGACAATGGAGCATATTCTCAACAGTTGCACCTACACCACCTGGTTGTGAGATTCTTTTGCCACCATTTTTCAACAGACAGAAAAAGATAAAGAAAGTATCATTAATACCCTAAACAAGTGGAGAAGAAACTTTTCAGAGAATGAGCTCCTTAATTTGGCCTAGGCCTTTACACCAAGCTTCAGTATCTGGAATGTTTGGAAAGAAAGGAATAAAAGAATTTTCAAGGATGAAAAAAATACTCCTCTTCACCTCTTGGATCTGATCTTGAAGCAGTTAAGGAGACATTTAGCGCCACTGTTCGAAATTATCCCAAGAACCCTCCCACAGAAAATGAAACAAGAACACTCAGGCAACTGAGAATGCAAGAGATCATTCCCAATGGGCTAAGCAGAAAAAAAAAAGATTTGGAAATGGAAAAGGAGTTATGGCGTCCTCCACCAAAAGGTTATCTGAAATGCAATATTGATGGGGCTTCAAAATGCAACCCTGGAATAGTTGGTTATGGCGTGGTTTTAAGAGATGAAGAAGGAAACATAATCTTTATATTTCATTTCCATTTAGGTAAAGCCACCAACAATATGGCCGAATTAATGGCTTTGGAACAATGTCTTGAGCTGCTGAAACTTAATCATAGCTCCAATGTCATTATAGAAGTAGACTCAGAGATCTCCATAAACGTTGTTAAGAGAATCAGTTGCGGAGCAGCGCTGGAGAAGGTCTCAAAACACTAGAGACTAATTCTAGTGTACCAAAGAATTCAAAATCATCTCCTGAGTCTACGAACTGTTAGTTTCAGCCATGTTTGATGAAAAGCCAATAAGCTAGCGGACACTCTGGCTAACCAAGGAGTATTTAACTCAAAATGTAGAATTGAGATGAAATGGCAGGAGACGCCTCAGGGCAGATTAAAAGCTCTCTGCGAGGAACAAGTAGCAGAGGACAAAGAATTTTTTAGATATTAGGCCAGAGTGAAAGGCACAGAATGACGATTTCTAAGCAAGTTCGATCTCAGTACTCTGGTTGGTACCTTGAAGAAGGGCAAGCGCAGAGCGGTCACTTAACACCCTGGAGTAAGTGCACCAATCCCCCTTTTCTTTCGGGCTGCAACACAAGGTTCTTTTCTCAGTCTGCGGCTGTCTCTGATGCAAGTTCCAAGGCGTGCTTGCGTGGGAAGGGCAGTTGGAATTGTTCGGCAGAGGCTATTCCCCTACTTTCCTCTCATGGAATGGAAAACCAGGCTCCAAGCAGTTACCAGGTGATCGCTTGGCTTCGGTATGGTAAGTGGTTTTGGAATTTTGGGAGCGATCCCATTAGTCTCCCAACATGTGGCAAGGGAGGAGTTAAGAATACCACCTTGCATCACGCATTAAGGTTCAGATACTTTGGTTGTGTGATATTGCACCGCGCCATTCAATTTAGTAGTAGGAATTGACGGTCAAAGTTGAACGTGCTATTTTGTGGGGCCATGGATCTTATCATGCTTGACACGACAGAGATGTGGGGAGTTAGCGGAGTTTTACATTAGGTTTATGAATCATAAAGTTCAACCTAATGTATTTTTTTGAGAGAATAGAATTGTATGGTGTAAAGGGTAGGGTCAAATCTATGGCAGAACACCTTGGGTTTTCTTGAGCTCATGATGGGGTCAGGTTTTTTGTACATGCTGTAATTTTAATTTTTGATTTAATGAAATAGAAAGATCGAGACTTGCTTCAGCAAAAAAAAATCATAACATTGAACCACCTTATAATTGTTATTGTAAATTACAACTATACGGAAGATGTCTCCATATATAGGATTAAAAATAATAACATTAATCCTCCTTACAATTGTAATTGTAGTAGGGAAACTATAATAGTAATAGGGAAATGAAGAAGAAGAGAAAAAGAAGATAATTGTACTTGTAATTAAATTGTAATTGTAATTATAACTCTTTTATATACATATATATAATTTATTATAATTTAATAAAAATATAAATTCAATTTATATTATAATTTAAAATCAATTGTGTATTTTTCATTCAAAAATGTTAATAAAAATACTTTTAAGATGAACGGCATATCTTAGGTTATAAATGCATATCTTAGGTTATAAATGTAAAAGGAAAATAACTTTAATACGGGATGAATGAGTCTGCAAAACTTTCCAAAAATATTTTCTTAATTAATTAATATAAATTACAAAAACTTGAATTCAAAAGCTTTAAAAAAAAACTATTAATACAACTAAATCCATTTAAACTCTATTTTAAATAGATTACACACTATTTCATTAATACTTCTGACCATACAATGCCTTTATGTATGTAGTAATTCCAAGATTAATTAAATGTATACGTGATAAATGAAAGTCTAACATGTATCTTTATATAAAACAATGGTGTGCTTCACTCAAAATGCACAATTCATGGGTATTGAATTCTTATATGGATGAATGAGTAGAAATCAATTCATGGCTAGTGAATTCTTATAAATACAGTGCAGTTAATCAAGTATTTATTTTGATAAAACTCAACCAGTACAATTGATGAATGGAGTTTGTAACGCTATTTATCTGTCACTGCCAGCACAATTTTTCAGACCTCCCACTCAATTTACTCAACCCACTACAATTGATGAATGGACTTTGTAAGGCTGTTTATCTGTCACTGCCAGCCCAGTTCTTCAGACCTCCCACTCAATCTATAAAAGTAGGCAACAAAAATATGCACTGACTGTTGATGTACTGACATCTGCTTTTGCAGTCCTTGCAGATAATAGTAAGTGGCTACACTATAATCTCATCTCCTGTTTCCTTCCAACTTTTTTCACCTCCACCCTAAATGCTGGTAACGTAGTTACAGTGAAAAAAATACATCAGCACGAGGTCAGAGACCCAAAGTTTCATCATAGGACAAACTACCTATTGATTGATACTAACTGTGCAATTAACCAGAATAATTGTAGATATTAACTGCGCAATTAACCAGAGTAATTGTAGATATTGAGGGCTTGAAAATATACCTGTTGCTTTACTTTGATGCAATCAGGTATGATTTGTGTACTGCTCCTTCTACACCAGCCATTTTCGTGGGGATGTCTTATAATATTTGGATAACAACAGCTGATCACAAAATTCTTCAGTAGCTGCCATGACAAACAAAAAATTCTTCAGTAGCTTCCATGACAGACACATTCATTCTTAGTCCAATCTATTACATTTTAATCTAATTACAAGAAATGCAATACACTAAATCTGTCTGTTACACATTCTGTGTGATTGTTACAGATGTGTCATAAATTGAGACCATGAAAGGCAAGTGAAAAAAAAGAAGTTACACTGTGATAGTCTAATAGATAAACCAGTAATGTTGAGGCATGTGTAACATATATGTTTCTGAGACTACAAATCTGTAAGAGCTGAAGAGTGGAGATTAAGAAAGTTGGATTTTTGGATTCTGTGTGGTCTCTGCATTGTCTTTTTTACTTTAATATTATTTCTCTTCTCCATTGTGTCTGTCTGCATTGATTCACTGCATGGTTTATTACAAACAGTCATATTTAATAACAATTCCTAGAGTGAAAGTGTCAGACAGGCTTAAAATATTATATAGATCACAATCTAGCCAACTAAAGTACATTTGCTGTTAATCACAATGAAAATTCGATACTAGAAAAGCCAAAAAAAATCTCTAAGCATGCTTGTTGATGAATGTGAATCACATGGAATATCAGATTAAATGGATAGCAAAACAGTCCAAGCCATCATGGACAACAAATGCATTTGCAGATACTCCAGCACATATTCATCTTTAGCCTGGGATCTTCCATGCACTCTGAGGTATCAAATTCTTCAAACTGCAAATCTCAATACATTCACAACTGCTTAAAGACTAATAAAAAAAGTTTCCATGGTTGAGAGAAAAAATCAGTAAATTTAACCACAACAGGGAAGCTCTGATATGTCCAAGCTAGAGACTGAAAAAGAAAACCTACCACACAGAAAATTTGCACCTTGGCACCCTTTCTCTTCTTGTAATGTTTTTGATTACATCCCTTGTATTTCAATCTGTCCATGCTCTCCAAAAGGGGCTCAGTTTCTTCTAAACCATCTTTAAAATGTCTGTGTCTACCATTTGGCCAGTTATTTTTGGCTGAAGTAGCATCAATGCTGCAAGGGCTGTAAGACGCCTCGTCCTTGCTAGAGCTACTTCCCTGCAGACTTAAAGAAGAAAAGTGCTTGTATGAACTATTTGATAATTTGGATTGGAAAGGAATTGAAAATCCAGATCCTTGATCAAGAGATACTCTGCTTGATGTTTGTGGAGGCCAGGCATCATCAATAACTTTATGATCTGTATATTCCTCTTCATCATTCACAGAACTCTGACTTGCTTTTATTTGGGTTTTCCTCACCTTGTCCGAGTTTCCAAATTCTATATCTGATACAGGAGAATCCCAAGCAGTTCCCACTACAGATGAAGCTCTTTTTGGTAGATTCAGGGAGTTTGCAGGTTGCATGGAATGGGCCCTCATGAATTCCTGATCGTACTTGTGAGAAATTCTAAGCTCTCTCGATAGACTTTTCTGTCCTGGAGATGCCCATGAGAAGACCCTGGTTTGGTGTTCTGGTATGGGCTTACATTTACAAGGATTAGGGTCCAAACAATCCATCTTGCTGCTCTTCAATGAAATATGGTCATCATCCGATTTAAAGTTAGAAAAACTGGAATCCTTCACAGGCACTGCATTTGACATGTCTATGGCAGATATAAGGCAGTTTGCCAGGAGAGCAGGAGCAGAATCCCCATTTGAAGGAGACCTAGAAATTGATGACTTGTTGAAGGTAGAGGAAGGGTTATCTGGGAATGGATAACAAATATGAAGTCCAAGCTCTGCACTTCTAGAGCCAATCAGAGGGCTATAGTAAGGATATCTTCTGGGAGCAAACTCTGCACTCTTTGTGGAAATTCTCCTGCTGTTGTTATCAGCAAAATCAGAGATTCCCCACTTGTAATTCTCGGAGAAGTTCGAATCATAACTTCTTCGAGAAGGCAGAGATTGAAATGCTTGAGAAGGATAAGTCTTTCTACAAAGTTCAACCATTTCCTCTTCATCCTCTTCTTCCCAGATTGATTCAAGATCAGAATTTGCATTGTCCTTAGAGAATTCCTGTTTGCAGTTAATTATTCCTGTTGAAACCTTGGATACTGATATGGGATTCAATGGTCTTCTTTTTGAAACGACTTCCACCTTTCCCGAGAGATTGTTTGGCACTTTTTTGGGCAAGATAGAAAATGTAGAATCCTCCACAGCCACTGCATTGGACATGTCTATCACAGATACAAGACAGTTTGCAAGCAGGGCAGAAGGAGAATCCCCATTTGAAGGGGGCCTGGACATTGAACGCCTGCGGAAGGTGGAAGAAGGGCTATCTGGGAATGGATTAGATGCATGAAGTCCAAGCTCTGCACTTCTAGACCCAATCCGAGGACTATAAGAATGATATCTTCTAGAGGCAAATTCTGCACTTTTTGCTGAAAACCTCCTGTTACTGTTATCAGTGAAATCAGATATTCCCAACATGTATTTCTCAGAGAAGTTTGAATCATAGCTTCTTCCCGAATGGGCAACTTGGAATGCTCGAGTAGGATTAGCCTTTCTACAAAGTTGAACCATTTCATCTTCATCTTCATCTTCATCTTCATCTTCATCATCTTCTTCTTCCCATATTGATTCAAGATCAGAGTTTGAATAGCCAGAGAATTCCCGGTTGCTGTTAGTCATTCCAGATGAGACCTTTGATACTGATATGGGTTTAGATGGTCGGCTTGTTAAAAAGACTTTTAGCTTTCCCGATATTTTTTTTGGCACTTTTCTGGGCATGCTAGGACCATCCAGATGGCAACACAAGCCTGATTGTCTAATTGGAGGTAATCTCAGGGGATAATCAGGCTTTTCTACTGATGGGTTCTTGGGCTTTCCTGGATGTTCTTCCCATTGGAAAGGAATGGATGCAGTCACTCCAAAGGAACTAGATGGGTCAAGATCCCATTTCTGGCTCTCTAGACTTTCAGATAACTTCATCTCGGATACCAAAGGAAGTTTGAGTTCCCTCTGTGGGGAACTTATGCAATTTGTTTCACTCTCAATGACATTAGTCTTGGGCAAGCTTGAATTCTCACCCTCTAAGGATTTTTCCACTGCTGTAACATCTTCTGCAGTTGCAGATTTCGGGCATGAATTCTCTCTCTCTAAGGCTTTTTCCATAGTTGTAACATCTTCTGCAGTTGCAGATTCCAGGCCCGTGTGATTTTGCTCTACTCCAAAGCAACTGATATTTTCATTTTCTTCACTTTCTAGGCCTTTTCCAGAGAGATCCGAAAATAATTCATCAAGCAGCATCTTTTGCCTTCAAAATTCAAACTTTAAGAAAATATTTTTTCCAAATCAAAAAAAAATTCCACAGAAGCAGTTTTTCTTTGCCTGGCCAAAATACTTTGAAGAAAATATTTTTTCCAAATCAATGACAATAAATTCCTCTGAACCAGCTTTTCTTTGCCTGGCCAAAATACTCTATTAGAAAGAGGCACTTCTGTCCTCCAGTGACTCTCAAACTGAATCCCCGCTGATAATAGATATTCATTGCTGAACCCCTCTTCAATAGTGGATGTAGAGATTTTGACTCTATACAGTCCTAAGACATCACAAATACGTAAGTGGCATTGAAAATTATGGCGTTGAGGAAAAACACTGGAAAAGCAAATTAGACAGTCAGTCTTTTCATTATTGATATCTTATCATCATTGAAGAAAATTCTGGTCACATCCATAAACTTCTTTGATTTCCAGTAAGAAGAAAATTTCAAGAAAAAATTATTAAACAATAAAGTTGATACATAGAAATGGCTTAAAGACAAGATACAGTATTCAGCGCTCTTTTATCAGTGGGTGGACAAATTCTTTTAATAATCGGTGGGTCGTTCTGATTCCTTTCTGACCATTATATTGGGTTCTCAGAGTTGTTAAATACAATCAATCAAGACACTATATAAAGATTTTTTGTCGAATAAAGTTGGAATATATATCATTTTTATAATAATACTTCATCTCAACCACAGGTAATAAACCGAATTTTTTGTCATAAAAAAAAACCATCTCGACTATCAAACCAACAAACAATAAATATCCATTCGTTCTGTAATGAGTAGTTGCATGTATATTTCATGATAAGTTGCTAAGAGAAAATTCAACTCTTATAAACTGACCGAAGACAAATGGCAGAAAATTACGAAAAGGGCCGTGACTCACTTTTGGAAGGGGGGTGTTCAGTAGATTAGTTAGCTGTGATTGCAAATTTGTTGGCCTACACATCTTCTGTGCACGCACTCATGACTGTGAATGATTTTGACTGTTTCTATTTTCCTTTTCCTATTTTTTTCATCATTTTTTTCAACAATTATTTTTTGAGTTTTTTTGTTTTGTTTTTTTTTTTTTATAAGTTTTGTTTAATATTTGGTAGAAAATCGATAAGAATGAGTATTCCATAAATTTGTTTTTTATGGTTAAGAGCTGGTTTTCTTGCGATGTAATGAAACAAGGTAACGGTCCAAGACCCAGAAGTATTTGACAGGATTGAAATCTTGCCCCTTACCGACCACTAGCCAGTAATTTCAGCTGACGTGGTTTTCCTTAAATAACATTGATGACACAATTGCATTCAGGGATAGCAGCACAGCCAGTGATGACTGTCCCCACTGCTGGTTTGGCAACTAAGTTCTCACTGGTTTGGGTTACAATTACAAAATTCAACTCTGTGGGTTAGATAATTTGAATTTTAGAATTTTTTCAAAACTATATACCTATTTCACAATGGAAAAACCTATTGTTAATATATTTTAAATAACTAGAAATCACAATTTAATAAAAATTATATTGTGAGATTATCACTAAAATATAAAATTATTATAAAATAAACTTTTATAAAATAAGTATATCTATAATATTTTATTTAAAGTAAACAAAAATAGCAATATTTTAAAAGAGTTCGTTTTTTAGACGGAAGGAAACAGGTTAATAGGCCACCATCTATAGGCATGTGGCAGGCGCGAAAGCCTGCCCCCTTATGGATTACTACTGAATAATTTCAAGTGGCATGGTTTCTCTTGAATTATAATGATGAGTCATCCTGCATTCATGGATAGTAGCATGTGATAATTGTCCTCACTATTAGTTTCACAATCAAAATATGATAAATTTATACATTGAAAAAAACTAAAAAATAAAAGAAAATGAAAAATTAATAAATATAATTTAAATAATTAATTATAATAAAAAATTTATTTTAAACCAATAAATATAAATATAAATATATTTAAAATAATTTGTTGAAAATGTATGGAAACCATTTTTTAAAATGAAAACATCATTACATGAGGTAATGATAATTTGTCTTATTATATTTAAGGCTTATAAAGTTAAATAAATGGAAAATATTTAATTGGAAATTGAATGTTTTAATCAAAATAAAGATTTGAGTTGGAATATATTTGTATACGAGTTGTTTTTAGTGTGATTTTTTTGGTGGTCTAATTTCTCTAAAATCTGGCCATAGTTTATTGAAATCACAAGTTTGATGGGTGATCCTTGCACAATCCAAGTGCCCTAGGAATCCATATATACGTTAAAAAAAACTAGTTTAAATAACACAAAACAAGATTTCACCTCAAATTTTTAGATTTCCGGTAAGTCCAAAAAGTCTCACTAAAGACAACTCCTATTTGTATATACGTGTTATTATTAGCATTATAATTTTGATGGTTAGTTTTTTTTCATCAAGAAAAGGTCTGAGTACATCATTCATTACTCTCATGAAAGTAGCAGGAGCATTAGTTAAGCCAAAAGGCATAACCAACCACTCATACAATCCCTGCTTTGTTTTGAAAGTAGTCTTCCATGCATCTTGCTTTGCAACTCTGACCTGATGATAGCCACTATGCAAGTCCAACTTGGAAAAATAAACAAATTCCTTTAATTGATCTAATAGATCATCTATGAGAGCAAGGGGATAATGATTTTTTATCGTTATCTTATTCAGTGCTCGGTAATCAATGCACATTTTCCATGAGCCATCCTTCTTTCTCACCAAGACAATCGGAGATCCACATGGTGATGTGCTAGGTCTGATGAACCCCTTCTCGAGTAGCTCCTGTACCTGCTTCTTGGTTTCTACATTCTCTAAAGCTGACAACCTGTACATTCCGATGTTATGCAATGGAGCATCTTGCTACAAATTAATATCATGTACTATTTCCTTTTTGGGTGGCAGACCTTTAGGTTCTTGAAATAGTATATCATATTCTTAAACAACTTTTTCTAAATCAACTTGTTGTTTAGCATCACAACCCTCAAATACGTTGGTTTTATTAGGTTTCTTTTCCTTTACAACCATCAGTAAAAATTGTTTGCATGAATTTACAATTCTTTTCATCTGCCTTGAGTTTATGAGAGTATAATTATTCTTGAGCTTATGAGGTTTTACAATGTATTTGATTCCATCTTTATTGAGTAGATACTTGTTCTCAACTCTATAGAAAATATATTTTCTATCGTACAAGTAAGGACTTCCTAAAACAATTCCACATATATCCAAAGAAACTATATCTAACTCAACCTCATCTACAAATGCTGACCCAAAAGAAAACCTAAGTTTACATTGTCTAGTCACTTGTAGTTGTGCATTATCACATAACCAACCTAATGGATATGGCTTTTTGTGAGGTGTGGTTAGTAATCCCAACTTCTTTACAATTGCTTCATAAATTAAATTTACTTGTGAGCCACTATCAAACAAAGTATCAATCCTTTTGATGCTTGGAAATAACTCGAATATGAAAAATCTCATGTCTTTTCCTCTCATTTTCTTCATTATCAGTAGATTGTGCAGAATTATTAGTAGATGCTTCATAATTTTTACCTTTTATACCTATGGCTGCGATTGTTGTTTCATCTCCTGAGTTTGACCCCAAATCCTTTAGAATAGCTATAGTAGTATTCTTCTTCTTGCCCTCAAATTTCTTGGGTCTCAGCTCCGGATGCATGATCCAGCAATGTTCATCATCATGCCCATCCTTCTTATAGTGATTGCATGAAGACGTGGTCTTTTGTACAGTATTGGCCTTCCTCTCTTTCCATTTCTGTTTCTCTTTTCCTTGATTTTTCTTGCAGTAGGTTTTGATGATCCCCTAGCTTTTGGGTTCACATTATTTCCTCTAGCCTCTAGATGTGTAGCCTGAACAGATACCTTATCTATGCTAGTGGGATTAAACATGAGAATAATGTGTCTTAAGTAGTTGTGTAGACCACCTATATACTTCAGTAGAGTTTCAGGTGAGTCTAAAGAAATTCCTAGAATCAAAGCTCTTTTCCTAAATTCTTGAGTGTAACTTTGTACACTTTACCCCTTTAATTGGTGAAGATTTTGCCAGCTCATCATGGCTTGCTGCATTTAGGCTAGTGGATAGAATTGCTTTTTAATTGCAGAAACAAATTCACTCCAAACGAAAAGAATTTTACCATGTTTCTTCATGTCAGCTTGTGTCCTGCCTTCCCATCATACCAAGGCAATGCCTCCAAGGTGTAGTCTGGCCAGCTGAATCTTACTTTTGTCTGAATCGATGCTCTGCACTCTGCAATAAACATCAATCTGTCTAATCCAATTATTTAGCTTCTCTGCATTTAACTCTCCATCATATATTGGCAAATCAAATTTAACATCTAATTTAATCAAAGATGTTTTCTTTTTGTTTTCAGGGCTACTAGGAGGTGTGGTAAGTTTTTCTTCTTTCCCTTTGCCTTTAGAGTGGTCATGGAGGAGAGATTCTTCTACTCCTTTATCTTGTTTGGAGTTTTATGAATCTTCAGCTCTATCTTTCTTAAATTCTCTATACATTTCCTCCACCATGGCTTTCATGGTCAGGAAACCATCCATGAACTAGGAGTCTGATTCCAAGGGGTTTTCTTCTGACATTTTCCTCTTAGAGTGGACTCTTCCAATTTCAGGGTTAGCTTCAATCAAATCTCCTTCTCCTAATTTAAGCTTTGATCTAGTTACATTCAACAACAAAATCCAGCACAAGCTTGTCTAACCTTAGTAACCTAGAGTTCTAATACCACTTGATCTGGAATTTATCTAGGACAAAGGATTAAAGGTATTACAGACTCATGTGCATGGATGTGCCTATGTTACTTTATGCAATGGATCGATAAGATTTCAAAATACATAGACACTAAGGCAGTTAGAGAAAACATAATAGGAAAACATGTAATACAACAAGTTTAATAAGGAGTTCACCCAATACTCCAGGGCTACGTCTCCTAGTCCAGCTTCTAGTGGTGGCCTCTCTATTATGTTTTCAAAGTAGAGTTTCTCTACAATAGTGAGCTCAATTTGAGTCTCACTCAACATATATGAATCAGTAGTATTGGAGTACACAGACTCTCCTTACTAATGCTTGACCTCTACTGGTCACAGTAGTATGAGCCCAATCTGAAACTCATACATGACAGGCCTATGCCGAGGAGCTCACTCGAACCTCTCAAGCTTTCTCTAGAGTGCACAGACTCTTTGACTCTCTCTGGCTCTGTCTAGCTCAATGCTACCTTCAGGTTATCTTGCCTTCTTCTCTCTGTTCTCTGCTCTTAGCTTCCTGAATCTAACTAACTCCTCTCTGTATATCTATCCTTTGCTTTTGTCAGTTTATGGCTTTAAAGCTAGTCTGCTTTCTGTCGGTTTGTTTCCACTTCCCGACGTTCTGTTTTTCCTGCCTCTGTCCATTCAAACTCCCCTATTCTATGTCATCATCACTCGGTAACGCCTCACAGGGAGGTGGCCACCTATTCTGCAACGGGTGAGTGTGTCAGGTTCCTTGGACACATTTGAATGGTCATTATTTCTGTTTGCTCCAAGATGCCCGTGAAACACGAATCTTCTGCCAAGTCATCATCCACGTCGGACTTCAAATCCCATGTATTCTTGCTTTATCTTTTTCAAATCCGATCATTTATTGTGACGTACCTCCACCATTGATCTGGGTCCCCCAGATCCTACGGTTGTCGTTCATATCGGGCGGGTAAGTAGGATGACGTTTACCCATCCGATGTGAGTGGGTTTCTCTCTCTTCCGCTGGATGCGTGTCACTCAATGTGTGGCATCGGGTGAGACTTGGTCAAAACTACTTACCACCTCGAGGCCTTCCGATATCCTGTCGGTTTTGTGGAATCCACGGAACCGAATTAATTACTTCTCTGCACTTCATAGCCATTTCGGGTCTGGGCACTTCGAGGCTTTCCTTCACTAAGGGGGATACCCTGCAATATGCGATTAGCGATTTAGCACTAATCGCGAATCAGAAACCACCCCCGTTTCTTGAATTAGCCTCTGGTTTTGCCAATTTATGCCAGTGCGGGTTACCATGGGCTTACAGTCTGCACGCTTGACCAAGGGTCCTCATTGCTCCACGCCGATCACAATTGCAATTATCACGAGGATTCCTTCTAATATCATGATCTTTCTAAGACTTGAATCTATTTGGCATAATTTGAATGAATTTGTGAAAAATTAGAGAGTGTTTAGGATCCAATTCGGATCACTTGATATGTTGCTTAACACTCGATTGGTCAATTATCTCTATTTAAAGAGCATGGAGGATCATTTGTAGGGTGATTGTTCATGAGAGAAGCTTATGTAAATTTTCTTTCTTTTACATTAATAAATTGCCTGAAGTGGCCATGTTGGCTCAGACCATGGATTGTTTCACTCTTTGAGGGTTTTAACCACGTCAGGAATATTAGTGCATTGATCTGTGATCTGTTTGTGAGTGGTGTCCTTTTGTTTTCTATGTGAGGAACTTACCCTATAAATTCATATAGCACATGACCCAATCCTCAAGGAAATCCTCTTGGGCTTGATGTGTCACGTACACATGTTCCCCCACTTGAAACTCCTTAAATACCCTATTTTGATCTGCATAAATATTCTATCTATCATGTGCTTGCTTTATATTCTTCTCGATAACCTACATTTCTTGTTCCATCTCTTCCAACATATGTGGTCAAATCAATACCCTGTTCATTAGATCACCCTTATTTATGGAAGTATTACATATCCACCCATAAAGTGCCTCAAATGGAATCATCTTCAAATATTCCCAATACCCATTGTTATAAGAAAAATACACCAGTGGAAGATACTCTTCCCACTTCCGTTGCTAATGCATAACATACATTCTCAACATGTCCTCAAGAATCTTGTTGACCCTCTATGTCTTTCCATTTTTTTGTGGATGATAAATTGTACTAAAATCTAACTCTATCCCCAAACCTACGAACAACTCTTTCCAAAACTTGGAAGTGAACTTCACCTCTCTGTCTGGCACAATCTTCCTAGGAATACCATGTAACCTCACTATCTCCCTAATGAAGGCTTGAGCTTCCTCATAGCTAGCTAAATTCGTAGACTTTGTTGGAATGAAGTGAGTTGCCTTAGTCAACCTGTCAACCACAACCGTAATAAAGTCATGTTCTCTAGATGTCGTTAGAAAACCTGTAATAAATTCCATGGAAATGACCTCCCATTTCCACTCTGGAATCAGAATCGGATGTAGTAAACCATCTGGATGCTTACATTCTGCTTTTACCTGTTGATAACCCAAACAATTTGGAACATACTCGGCCACCTATTTCTTCAATTTTGGCCAATGGTAGAATTTCTTCATTGTTATCAATGTCTTTTGACATCCTGGGTGACATGAATATGAATTAACATGAGATTCCCTCAAGATAAGATTCTTGAGCTCAATGTTATCTGTCACATAGATCCTATCCCTAAATCTAACCTAATCATATGTTGTGAGATGATAATTCACATCATGTTCACCTGTACCCTGTTGTTATAACTTGTTCTTAAGTTGTTGGTGTCTGTCATCCTATTGCCTTGCCTGTAAGATCCAATCATGTAAATCTCTCCCATACGAACTCATAACTTCTATGTGATTTACCTTCACTCTTTTGTTAAGAGCATCTGCAACCATGTTCTCTTTACCATTAATGTACATGATCTCGAAGTCAAACTGACTAAGTGTGGCCAACCACCTAGCTTGTTTGGCATTCAAATTAGGTTGGTCAAACAAGTACCTCAGCCCACTATGATCACCCATCAAAATGAACCTCTTACCAAGAAGATAGTGTCTCCACATCTTCAATGCATGAATGATAGCTTCCAACTCAAGGTCATGCATTATGTAGTTCTATTCATGCTCATTCAATTTTCTTGACTCATAGCATACTACCTATCCTTCCTACATCAGAACTCCACCAAGTCCTCTTTTGCAATCATTCATTGATCGAAGAGGACCCTAAAAGACCAAATTTTCAAAGTCCTCGAAATGTAATGAAACAAATATCAAATCGAATAGCTCGTCGTTTTAAATCCAGCGGCGTGAACGAAACCTCAATCCGACATTGTATGAGAAAGTTATGGCCCACTGAAATTTTTGAGAAACAACAAAAAAAAATTTCAGGCAGGACCCATGTGAGGACATGTGGCACTAACGTCAACAATAGGAATGTTGACATCACATGTAATATTGTTGACATCAACATGATGACTTGGCAATACGGTCAACAGGGAGCCAATCGGGATGCAACACATGGTAGGTGATGTTAGCAACCTAGTCACCAGCCTAGTTGACTGTACGGACAAATCAAAATGTGCCATGTGGTTCCCAATCCGCAGTTGGCCAATTTTATTAAGGAGGAAACATTTTTCACCTTTGTGGTGGTCAGCAACGATGAAATTGTCACCTGATTAATTTTTCTGTTAACCCCAAAAAAGTGATGGGAGGAAATAACAGTTGGGTTATATTATATCAAAATTAAACAAAAAAACAATCAGTTAGCTTGTTGGTAGGAGGTCATTTCAACACACACATACACACCCACACACACAAACACACACATATATAAATGTGAGCGTAAAGCGATGGACCGTTGTTTTTTTTTTTTTTTAAAAATTTGATATAATATAAACCCAAGATTATTTTCTCCTGCGGTTTTTTTGGGTTACCAGAAAAATTATCAGGTAAATATATATATAAATATATATATATATATATATATATAATATATATATTATATATATATATATAGATATATAATATATATATAATATTATAAATATATATATATAATATATATATCGGCAGGTTTCGAACCCGCCTGGCATGGTCATCGATCGGTCCATCGGCGGTGTTAAATATAAATGCCAGCCCAACTGCCAACCATGTGAGCGCAAAGTGATGGATATCGCTTTATGTTTTAAAAAGTTGTATATGTAATGGGTGTAGGTCTGGGGATTGAACTTGTGATCATCAGTCTACCAACCACCCAACATGGTTCGAATAACTATCATGGACAAGTTGGTCATTGATTCTAATGTTCCACAAAAATGTATTTAAACCATGTATTCATGCCGAAGTAGGGACAAGGAGCACCACTGACCGACGGAACTCGACACAACATTGCTTGCAGAACCTAGAAAAGTTGAAACCATGCCCTGCTTGGGCATGCTTTTCGAAAAATATTCTTGAGAATATTAGGGAATATTCCTATAGAGAATCTTGCAAGGAATCTAAAAGATTCCCTAGAGCCCCAAAGGTCACTAGCATTGAACAAGCCCAACTTTATAGTCATTTTTCATGAGTTTTTGCCACGAACATAATGATGTAGTTTGTTTCTTCAGTAGAGTTCTACATTTTCAGGTCATCCCCAGAAGTGGAGGTATAAGTTGTCATTTTGTAATTGCATGTAAATTGATTTCACTTGAGAATAATGAAAGAGGCCTTCCCACATTGATCAGGGCCTAGATATATAGCCCACATTGTGTGAACTTCATTATCAACTTGTTTTTATGCCTTTGTTCTCATGGATGCTTTTGATTTCCAATTTTTTTATGTGTATGCTTCACATGGTTACATGCTCTTTTAAACGCACTTTTTTGTGCATCCTTGAAGTAAAAGATCTGGATCAATTTTGGTATTAGAGCGGGTCTTCTTGACGTGAATTGCATGAGTGAGTGCTAACCAAGAAAAAACTCCAAAGAGGTGAAGGAAAACTCAAATCCTCTAATCCCGAAGCGGGGCATGCATCACGAAGACAGAAGATGCAGATGAGGAAGCTCGGGTGGAGGAACAGTGAAATTATCGCAAGACCTTCTACACAATGGTAGAAAAAGTGGAAAATTTGTTTGCAAAATATGAGAAGACAATGGAAAAGATCGAGAAGAAAGAGCCAGATGACCATGCCTTGGTAAATCACGGAGAAGGAGGAGAACCTCTTGAACCTCTTTCTCCTTCTTCCAATGAAAGTTCTTCTTCCTCCTTTTCTCATCATTCTAACATGCATTGTAGGAATGCATATAAAAAGCCAGTTTTTAAGCTTGATGTAAAGTTTGATTTGCCTATATATAATGGAGAATATAATGCATAAAAATTAAATAATTGGCTTAGATATATCAAGGTTTATTAACAGATTTAGCAGATCGATGAAGATGAGGCCAAGATCCAATTAGCATCTATTTCAACTGAGTGGCACCGCTCTCATATAGTGGGATAGCAAGCTACAAAAAGGTAGCAAAAATTTGGGTAATCTCCTTTCTTCATGGTCCAATTTTGCTTCTGCATTAAAATATCAATTTTATCCTTTGGGCTATTGACAAAAGGCTTTAATGGAATGAAAATATTTAAGGAAAGGGTCAAAAATTACAAAGCTTCATATAAGAGTTTAGAAAACAAGATTTAAATTTGGGTATTCCACTTGATTCACTAGAAACTATAACAAAGTATATTGGTACTTTACATAGTTATATCAGACATTCTTTGTTGTTGTTTGAGCCTACTACTATTGATGCGGCCAGTGTGAAGGCCATTCACCTTGAAAGCAGGCAAGAAATCATATTTCAAACCTCATAATGGCAATTTCAAAGGAAAAGGAAAGGGAAAGGACAAGAAGGAAGAAGGAGGAAATCCATCTTTCGCACATTTCAAGAACGAAGGCCATGATCATGAACATTGTAGGAATTTAAATCCATAATTGAAGCCAAAGAGGTTTATGGAAAGGGAAACAAAATACGGTTGTAACCAGACAATAGGACCTCAGATTTGACTCTAGTGACGAGACATAGATCACAACAATGGGCATACAAGGTAACCTTTCTCTTCATGCTAATTAAAATTCTAAAATTTATGCAAGTACAGGTTCTTCAAATGAGTCTCTTGTTAATGAATGAAAGAGGACTAAATTGTTCTATATTAGAGTTGTGATGAAACATACTAAAGTGGAAGCCTTGTTTGATCTAGGCTCTCATGTAAACTTGATTTCAGAATCCTTAGTTAAGAAATTAGGGTTGGAGACAAAGCCTCATCCAAAACCCTACCCTCTTCGTTGGGTGTGTGACAAAGCAAAATTACATGTAACCAAACAATGTAGGGCTTGATTTGTGATTGCATCTAAACTTGTAGATGAGGTTGATCTTGATGTTTTACCTTTGGATGTATACGGCATTGTATTGGGGAGTTCATATTTCTATGACAGGAAAGTAGTTTTATTTTTCCATGAAAACAAGTACCATGTCACGAAAAATGAGGTGGAATATATTGTTAGGGCTCACTGTGCCAAGGTTAGTGCAAGCCTTGAAAGTGTATGTCAGAGGAAGAGATTGATCAATTCTAATAAAGGGTGCATGCTCATGGTTGTGAGAGAAAAAGATGTAGAGACATTTGAAGCTTTCCAAGGTTGTGATCCCACTCATAAAAAAAAATTGTATGAAATTGTTTCTTACTATAATGGGGTTTTTCAAGAACCAAGTGGGTTGCCTCCAAAGCATGAGATCCAACATGAAATTCACTTGCAACAAGATCCTCCTTTACCAAATATTTGTATGTATAGGTTGTCAGCCACTGAAATGGAGGAGATAAAGAAACAAGTGCAGGAAATGTTGAACTAAGGATTCATAAGGCCAAGTTCTTCTCCATGTGTCTCACCCATCGTGTTGGTGCCAAAGAAGGATGGAACATGAAGGATGTGCATGAACTATAGGGAACTCGAAAAATAATGTTGAAGAATCAGTACCCTCTCCCTTGCATTGATGATTTATTAGACCAATTGAAAAATGTTGTCTATTACACAAAATTGGACTTGCACAATGGTTATCATCAGGTCAGGGTTGCAGAACTGGATGGATGGAAGATTGCATTCATGAAAAAAAGGGTTGTTTGAAAGGTTGGTGATTCCATTAGGACTATGCAATGCTCAAACCAGGTTCATGAGGGTGATGAATGACATTTTCATACATTTTCTTGATGACTTTTTACTTGTGTATCTTGATGACATTCTTGTTTCCAGTAAAACTTGGGAAGATCATGTGAGTTACATTCAAAAGGTGCTTGATGTTTTGCAAAAAGAAAGATTGTATGTCAAAATTTCTAAGTGTGAATTTTGTAAGACCTGTTTGGTTTACTTGGGTCACATTGTTGAAGGTGGACAATTAAAAATAGATCCTTCTAAAGTTGATGTGATTGTAAAGTGGCCTAAACCTACCAATGTTACAGAGGTTCAAAACTTTTTGGGTGCAGTACAATACTGGGGAAGATTCATTGCCAACTTCTTTTTCATTTCATCCCCCTTGCATGCTTTTACGAGTGCAAGTAGACATTTCAGTGGGGAGTAAAGCAGGAAAAATCCTTTGATACGCTGAAAGAGAAAATCAATACCGCACCAATTTTTATTTACCTAACCTCCAACAACCTTTGAAATAAATGCCACTGGGTAAGCCATGGGAGTTGTATACCTTGGTCGAAAGTGTGAAAAAGTGGAAGCGTTATTTGATTGGAAAGGAGACCATGATTCACATAGAGCACCAGCCCTTGCAGTACCTCTCGTCACAGACCAAGATTCAACAGGCACATAATTTCAGATGAATGGGGTTTCTTCAGCTATTTCATCTGGTAATAAAGTACAAGGGAACTAGCAACAAAGTGGCATATGTGCTCTTTCACCTTCCTATTTCTGCATCTATTGTTTTGCAAAATGATTCTCTATCTTTTGAAAGTTATGTTGAATAGTATGTTGTTGATGAATATTTTAAGGATATTTATGCAAAGTTGATTCATGGATCATAGGTAGACAATTACCAATTGTAGGTAAAATTGTTTTACCACCTTGATAAACTTTGTATCCCCACTAGTGAAAGGATACATGTAATTAGAGATGCACATAAGGCACATACCTCTCTTGTTTTAGGTCATCTCGGTGCAAGGAAAACTTTGTAATTTGCAAAGGTTTTGTTATTTGCCTCACATGAAAAACATTGTAACAAGATATGTAAAGGGATGTGTGTTGTGTTCAGTTTTCAAGACCACTAATAGAAAAATTGGGGCTCATATACACACCACTCCCTGCCCTGAGTTGTCTATGGGAAAGTATGTCAATGGATTTTATTAGCAGTTTTACTTTGTCTAGGAAGGGTCATGACTATTTGTATGTCATTGAGGATTGATTTAGTAAAATGTGTGTCTTAATGCCTTGTAAAAAGAATAGTACTGCAGAGCAGAATGCTCATCTCTTCTTCCAATTTGTATGGCTCACAATGGGTTTCCCACATCCATTGTGTCTGATTAGGACTCTCGTTTCCTTGGATAGTTCTAGATGATTTTATGGATAATGATGGACACAAAGTTGAATTGGAGTACGACATTTCATCTACAAACCAACAGGAAAATAGAGGTTTCGAACTGCAAAACGATACATTTACTCTTGGGTTATTGTGACAAGAATCCCAAGTTGTGGGATGAGAAGCTTCCTTATGTACAACATGCATACAACAGGGTTGTGCATTTTCATCCACTCTTAGCTCACCATTCGAGACATGTTTTGGATATTTTCGAAAGGATCTCTTAGACTTGGTCTTTTTGAGAGATGAATATTATAGTGAGCATTAGGTTGATAAGCAATTTTAGGTTGGAGAAAGGGTGTGGCTCCATATCAACAAAGATAGAATGAAATGGGAATGAAAGAAGTTGAGACCAGACTGATATGGTCCTTTCGCCATATTAGAGAAGATTGGAGACAATGATTTATGCCTTGACTTTCCAACATACATGCAGACATACTCAGCGGTGAACATTGAAAACTTGAAGCTCTATGAGCCTCCTTTAAACATGGACATCGAGGAAGTTGGATAGGTTCCTATAGTGGATGATTTTGAACTTGAATACTTGGACAAGCTACCTAAAGATATCACTCTTGATAGAAGAACTAGGAATTCACTATGGGGAGACATGGAGTACCTTCCTATTGGCTTCAAGGGAATGCATCCAAGTAAGCCCCATTGGATTGAAAAGGAGAAAGTGAAGGAGAAATTCCCTCACTTTCCAATTGATTGATAAGGCTTTTGGCAGCCCAAAAACTCGTTAGTGGGAAGGAATAATCCAGGAGGATCCAAAAAGGTTGTTGGGTGTGTGTTATATTCTTTCCACGACTAGCCCCATGTGTTTTACGTTAAAAGAAAAAAATACTATGTGGACCCAACAATAATTGGGCAGACCTACCCATGGTTTTGTGCATGGGTTTTGCACATGGTATTTGGTAGATCCAGTCAAGGGACTATGGTTATGTTCTAATCCAAGGTTAATGAATTGGTGTTTATGAATGATTCAGAATATATATATATCTTTGTGTGTGTGTGTGTGTATTGTAACATTGAAATGAATATAATGAAAAATCAATCTGGTAGTCCCAGTTTTGGGATCCAATGGAAAATATTTCTGTATATTTATTTTATGTTCTTGCCATTATATATATTTTATTTTAAGAATTTAGTTGTAGGTAATTTTTGTATAGGGTTAAACCCTACAAAGGAAAAAAAAAATGCAGTCCTCAAAAAGCAGTGAAACCAATCTCAAATCGAAGAGCTCATCATTATGAATCCAATGGTGTGAATGACAACTCAATCCGACATTGTATGAGAAAGTTATGCCCACTAAAGTTTTTGAGAAACATTTTTTTTTTATTTTTTTATTTTTTTATTTATTTTTTATTTATTTTTTTATTTTTTTATTTTTTCGGCAAGACCCACAGGAGCACACGTGGCGCTAACGTCAACAGTATGGATGTTGACATCATCCATATGGCTGATGACTTAGCGGTACAGTTAGCAGAGAGCCAATAGGGAGATGAAATGTGACAGATGATGCTAGCAACCCAGTTAATATTCGAGTCAGTAGTATAGACGAATTAGAATGCACCACGTGGCATCCAATCAACAGTCGATTGATTTTCTTAAGGAGGTGACATTTTTCACCTTTGCAATAGTCGGTGGTGATGAAATTGTATCCTGATTAATTTGTCCAGTAACCCAAAAAAAATGGCAAGAGAAAACTGTTGTTGGGCTATATTATATCAAAATTAAAAAAAAAATGACCGACGAGCCAGTGTGGTGTCAAACCTCGCCTACTGACCTGTAAGTTGTTTCAACATATATATATATATATATATATATATATATATATATATATATATATATATATATAGATATAATAAACACCTATGGGTTTAAAACCTACCTGGCATGGTCATCGTTCGGTACGCATAGTGGTGTTAAATATAAACACCACCATGTGACCGCAAAGCTACGAAGACCACTAGCCAGGAGATTAGTCTTATGTTTAAAAAAATTATATATGAAATGGGTGTAGATCCAGGTATTGAACTCGTGAATGTATGCCCACCAACATCCCATCACGGCCCGGCTAACTGCCACAGCCAAGTTTGTCATTGATTCCAATGTGCCACAAAAATGTCTTTAAATCACGTATTCACATTGCACTAGGGAGGAGGAGCGCGTTCGACCAACAGAACCTAACATCACGCTGCTTATGGAACCCAACACAACCGAAATTGTGCCCTACTTAGGTGCGCTTTTTGAGAAATATTCTTGAGAATCTTAGGGAAGATTCCTGTATAGAATATTTCAAGGAATCTAAAATATTCCCTAGAGCCCCAGAGGTCACCAGCATAGAATAGGTCTGACTTTATAGTCATGTTTCACGATTTTTTTCCAGGAACGCAATGAAGTAGTTTGTTTCTTTAGCAGAGGTCTACATTTTCAAGACATCCCCGAGAGTGGAGGTATAAAGTGTCATTTTGTAATTGCATGTAAATTTATTTCACTGCAGATTAATGAAAGAGGCCTCCCCACATTGAGCAAAACTTGGAGATGTAGCACACACTAGGTGAACTTCAGCATCAACTTGTTTTTGTGTCTTTGTTCTCATGGTTTATTTTTATTTTCACTTCTTTTATGTGTATGCTTCACATGGTTACATGCTCTTTAAAATTCATTTTTGTGTTCATCCTTGAAGTAAAAGATCTAGATCATTTGTACATGTCGAAATCTCTTTGCCTAGATCTGCAATCTTTAGAAGCATACACATGGTTACGTGCTCTTTTAAATTCAGTTTTTTGTTCATCCTTGAAGTAAAAGATCTAGATCATTTGTACATGTCGAAATCTCTTTGCCTAGATCTGCAATCTTTAGAACTGGAGTGTTTGTAAGCAACTACTCCTATTGTTCAAAACTAGTTGCACATTTCTTTCCTTTCCTCTACAAAAATGTAATAGGATAGGAAATCCGTGAGAATTTCCTAATGAACTTCCTATAATAACCCGCTAGCCCCATGAATGATCTGATCACATCCAGATTTCTAGGAGTTTCCCACTTCATGATAACTCTGATATTTTCTAGGTCCACTACTATACCTTCCTTGGAAACCACATGCCCCAGGTAAAGAACTTTTTCCTGAAAGAAACTAAAATTACTAAGTTTGGCATACAACTGATGCTCTCTCAACAATCTTAACACTACTACTAGATGTTCTACATGCTCTTCCTCATTCTTAGAATATATCAATATGTCATTAATGAATACTATCACAAACTTTTCGAGATAAGGATGAAACACACTATTCATCAAACACATGAAAGTAGTTGGACCAGTAGTCAAACCAAAATGAACCACTGCAAACTCATAATACCTGGCCCGTAAAGCAGTCTTGTATATTTCCTCTTCTTTGTTGCATACCTCATGATATCATGATCTCAAATCAATATTCAAGAACATTGTTGCTCCTTCAACTGATCCAACAAGTCATCAATCCACAGAAAAGGGTACCTATTCTTAATCTTCACCTTGTTCAAATACTTATAATCAATACACAATCTGAGAGCACCATCCTTATTATTCATAAATAATATTGGCGCACCCCTAGGCGAAAAACTTGGCCTAACATATCCCTTGTCAAGAATTTCCTTCAACTACAAGTTTAGTTCCACTAAGTCTGGATTGTTCATCTTGTATGGTGCCTTCAATGTTGGCATTGCCCCTAGCATTGACTTAACAGAAAATTCCACTTCCCTGTGAGGTGGTAAATTTGAGATCTATGTTGGAAATACATTTGAAACAACTGCAAAACCAGAAACCTCTTCAAGACTTCAACATCCTCAACATCCTTACCTTTAAATATGAATTGCAAATAATACATATCCTTTCTTGTTACTATTCTTGGCTTGCATAGCTATAACCATTCTCACTGATGTAGGCTTCTTTTTATCTTGCAATATTCTCTTCTCTAGATCGTCATCCAAGCACTCAATATCCTTATCATATAAAACCACCTTAGTCCTATGAATGTACAACCAATCCATACCCAACAAGATATTGTATGATCCCAATGGAAGCACATTCAGATGTGTTGATGTAGACATATAGTTCAGTTCAAATGCACAAGATCTTACCCAATGATGAACTATTTTCTTACTACCTATATCCAGCTGCATTAATCAAGAATCTGCATGCACATCTTTATTCAAGTAACACTTATCCACCAGGTCAGGACTGATATAACTATAGTTTGATCCAGGGTCAATCAAGATAGAAGCAACTTGATCACAAAGCTTACCTTCCATCTTGATAATAGATTCCTAATGGTCAACTTGCCTATTATCTAATGTTGTATAAATCGAAGGGATACTCTGTCCAACATCCACAATTGTTTGTGCCTCTCAAGCACTGTAAATCTGTAGTATGCCACCCTGATGTTGTGGAAAATATCTCCTGTGATGATCCTTGCCACAAGTCCTATTGGGTGTGGAGCATGCATTACAAGAAAAAAGGACATTGGTGAGGGGTGAAAAATGTCACCATAAGTAGGGAACATTTTAAGAACCCCCCCTAAATTTATAAGTATAATAAATGGGCGAATCTCCATGGTATATAGGAAAAATGGAAGGCGATTTTATCAATAATATAATATGTATATATAATTTTTTGGCGAATCTCTCACCAGTCATGGCGAATATTTTACTCAATTATAAAATCTTGTAAGATCTTAGTATTACCATGGGTTATCATAAACCTGGAGCTTAAAAATTACTATTAGTAATTTATAAAAATTAATAAAATTAATAGTTGATTTTTATTTTATTTTTTATTTTACATACAATAAATTACAACATCCATTTTTACTCTTGATCCCCCAAGCCCCGAGAGAGATCAAATATTTTTTCACTCTATGCTAGTTTGCATATCACGATATTTGATACCTCTTGGAGGTTAGTAGATCCAGAGTAAAGATGGATCTATGATGGTTTAATTCCCCCATTTAAATAGGCTACATATTCCAGGTCAATACCATGTGCCATTTTGGTGAATACCATGGGTCAATACCATGTGCAATTTTTATTTTTGTTAATACTAATATTAGGGTTAATAATGTTTTTTTGCATGGTATTAATAACAATCTAGTCCATGGTATTTGTCCCATAGTATTTTGGCCTTAGGTTTCACCTAAATATAAAGCATTTTTTGAGTGTTCCTAAATATAAGGTGACTTATGGAGTAAATATAAAAAAAAATGTTTTATTTGTTTACCATACCTCTCATTTATTTATATT
>APFE031199662.1:36660-70935 GCA_000404065.3 Pinus taeda
TGAAAGAATCAAATCATCTTGCAACACATCACCTGTTACATTCGCTTCATGATTAGTTTCTTGTTGCGCGTCTCCTTCTTTTCCCTTCCGAGACTTGCAGTCTTTCTTCAGGTGCCCTTTCTTCCCACATTTTCAACACACTATCCCTAATCTAGACTTGGATCTACCTTTTGTTGACTTACTGCGATATCCTGGGCTCTTTCCACTTTTCTTCCCCTAGTCTCTGCAGTCAAAGCATTACATGATGTCTCACCAGAGCTTTTCCGTCGCATTTCCTCGCTAAGGATTGCATCGACAACATCATCAAACTTTAAAGTACTAGATCTAGAGATAGAATTACTAATGGCCATAACTAAACTATTCCAACTTTCTGGGAATGAGCACAAAAATAATAGAGCCCTAACTTCATCATCAAAAGTTACCCCTACAGAACTTAACTGACTTGTAATTGTATTAAAATAATTTAAATGGTCTGCAACAGATCCACCTTCTGACATCTTCATATTAAATAAACGCTTCATAAGAAATACCTTATTTGAGGCCGAGGGTTTTTCATATAGTTTGGCTAATGCCTACATTAAACCCTCTTTTTTCATTTCCTTTGAAATATTAAATGCTACTGACGCCGCTAGGCATAACTGTATTGTTCCAAGTGCTTTTATGTTGAGAATATCCCATTCTTTGTCTATCATACTCGTCGGCTTCTTTTTCTTTCCGCTCAATGGTAGGTACAGATCTCTCTGATACAGATAATATTCCATCTGCATCTTCCACAACTGGTAGTTTTGGTCGTTAAATTTTTCAACCCTAAACCTACCATCTTCTGCCATTGCTCCCACTCGAACTAGGAACCCTTCTCTCCTACGTGTTTATCAGACAATAGACCTTCGGCTCTGATACAAGTGGTTATAAAATTATATTACAGAGAAATGGAACACATAATATATTGTAGAAATATAAACACAGAAAACACATAAAACAAGAGAGACACAGATATACATGGTTCACCTAGTTTGGGCTACGTCCACGGAGAAACAACCAATCCTTCTTTTTATATTATCCAGCAAACTAAAGAGATACAACCTACATCAGATCTACTGTAACACCCTCTTCGCTCTCAATATACTCTCTCTTCCTCACTTAGAATACAGATCTGCATAGACATAATACAATTCCATCATATATAGTGAGGGGTTGCCTTCTAGGGCAAAAAACCCCTAAATTAAACATAACTTCTACCGTCAGATCATCTGCGTAATGAACGACCCAGATTGACTATGAAATTACAACATTTTACAAGGCAATTTTACATTTGTTCTTAGCTTCAGGGGCACTGCCCCTGAACCCCCACCGGGGGACCACTGGCCCCCAGACCGCCTAGCGAGGGGGGATCAACCCTCCCCCCTGCACCCCCCAACTGCCTAATCAACGACCCAGATTGACTATGAAATTACAACATTTTACAAGGCAATTTTACATCTATTCTTAGTTTCAGGGGCACTGCCCTCGAACCCCCGTCGGGGTACCACTGGCCCTCGGACACCCCAGCCCGGGGGGATCGGCCCCCCTAAACCCCCGGGGAGGGGGACAAGTCCCCCCCGCACCCCCCCGGCGTGGAGGGGTGTATAGTCTTCCTGGGGTATACCTCTCACTGAGACCTTTGAATACAAAAGATAATCAGGCTCCACAACCAGTAGTAATCGAATCACCAACCTCCTGCTTGTAAAGCATGTGCTTTTCCATTGAGCTAGCACCCTTTAAAGAATTATTTTTTTTAAAATTGGACCTTGAAACTTCATAAATTGTAAAATATACAACTTTCATTAAATTAAAGTCTTGGCAATATTTTACTAAACAAGCAAAGCAACAACAAAGCTGTAGGTCCCTACCTAATGGTTATTGAAGCTATGAAAATTGGGTGGAGGGAAAAATAGTTATGTATAAGAGAATCAATATGTTTAGTTGAATAATCAATTAGAAGTGAAACTTTGAAGATATTTATAACCTATAAATGACCTATAACTATCAAATGCACCAAATATTGCAAATGAAATGTCATAAGTGGATAGCATATGGAGGAAGAGGAGGCAGGGACTTGGAACCCTTGTACATCTTGGCATGCCTTAGCACTTGACATGTCTTCATACTATCTGGCACATCTTAGCATGCCCTAGCATTTCTTAACACACCTTGGCAGTCATGACCTCACAAATAGCATTGCATTTTTCCATGACTTGGGAACCTTATATTCACTAGAACACCTTGGAACTCCCTAGTTGGCATGCCCTCTGTTATCCTCCATAATGTCCCAGTATGACGAGGAGATCCACGAAGGTAACCATAAACCAAGATTTTAGTTTGGTAGCTGGCCCTACCAAACCAGAGAGGGCTCTCTCTATGAAATCAAATCCAAAAGATGACTGGAATGTAAAGGATTTTAGGTTAGATAGCTAGGCTCAGGTGGGTTTTTGGAAAATTTAGGGACTTGGAACTCTATCCACTGGTGTCTTGTCTAGCAGGGACTTTCTCAAGGAGGCAAGGACTTGGAACTCTGTCTAGGATAAAGCACCTAACATGCATGACAAAATCTCCCTGGAATAGATTACCTCCTACCTCGAAGAGTTTCCCCTGCCCAAAATATAGAACCCTTCTCTATTGTGCACTTTTCTTAAAGATAAATCTGTGCATAAAATAGTACTAAGAAAAACACCTAAATTAAGTAAAGTGAGCATCTAAGTCAAACTATAAAAGTATAATAAATATGGCTCTATATAAGTTTGGAAAACACTAGACAAGCATGGTTTCATACAACAACAATAAGATGCCTAAAATCGATGTGATTCTTTCATCGTTTCTATACCCTCACAACAAAATTGGAATCTATAATATGTACCCCCAAGGTTGTATGCATCTGCTGAAGGTGTACATTGAAGGGATTTGCTGAGATGAAGTACTATTGAAGGAGAAACACCTTCAAAACAATAGATAAAGTCTACTATGAATTCAACCCATTTGCACACAGACCAAGGCTGCTACTGGGTACACTTCTATGTTGAATGGAAACTGCAATGTATTGTAGTGCTACTAAAGAAAAAACACCTTTAGTGCAACACGGATAAAACTCTAACAGATATTCTCATTGTGGCCTCAGTTGTCAATGATCTCATCAATATAGGTAACAACTTCGATAACTGAAAAACCAAAAGATGAGATGCATAGATAATTTGAAATGACAAATTTTGGCATACTTTATTATTGTTTAGGAGTGTTAGTATAGAAAATGCAAGTTAGCCTGTTACGTCTTTATGTCACAAGCCAAGGATGCGAAAAAATACATAAAATATTAAATAGCATGGTATAAGTCAACTGCAGATTCTTTTGAAATGGGAATGGAATTCTCCTTGTGTGGGTTCTAATCTACTGGGTATAACTTTAAATAAGAAACTGATAGTTATGGGGTTGAAATTGTCTCACAATTCATGAAAAGTCCCAAATTTGTTCAGTAGAAAGAAGCAGAGTGAGTCATCAGGTTTATGGAAGGGAAAACCATATTCCCAGGAAGATAACTTGAAATTAGTCAGGCATATTATTTCTCGTCTTCTTGTACATGTGTGCTTTGAAAAGATAACCACATCCAAAGACTCAATAACAACTCTAGTAAAGTTTATAGATGTAAATAGCTTCTGAGAAACCCATCGCTTAATGACAATTAAGCGAGGAATATGTCGAAGGATTCAATCTTGCACTCAATCATAAAAAGGAATTTGGGGTATCCAGCATCTTGCCAACAAACCAACTCCAACCATAATGTGAAAGGCAGGTTAATTGCGAAACCTCTTTCCCACTTTGTATTATTGTTCCCTCTTGAATTCCAACAGGTATCTGGCTTCTTAGATCCACAAATCTCGTGCCAGGTAAACTCTGCATGATACAATTGTGACGTGAAAGCTTGACACATGCTCTAGTTTCCCTCTAAAATAGGGTAAGTCAAAATATTATGACAATATTAACTGTAATTTGATCATACATATTGAGGTATTGCATGGAAGAAACAATATACTATCAATGCACTAATGAAGAAATCAAAATAAATGAATTTCTTATTGCTACAATAGCACCTCTTGGGATTCTCGGACAGAGAACCTAACCTGCATGGCAAAAGATTCCTAGAATAGAGTACCTCCTACCTAGAAGTGTGTCCCCTACTAAAAATATAGAACCCTTCTCTACTGTGCACTTTTCTTAAAGATAAATCTATGCATAAAACAAAACTAATAAAAACACCTAAATTAAGAAAATTGATCATCTAATTCAAGCTATAAAAGCATACTAAATATGGTTGTATCTAAGTTTGGGAAACACTAAATGAACATGCTTTCATACAACAACCAAAAGATGCCTAAAATCGATGCACTTCTTCCATTGCCGCTACAACCTCATAGGAAAACTATAATCTACAACATGTATCCAAAGGTTGCATGCATCTACTAAAGGTGCAAACTGAAAGGATCTACTGAGATGAAGTATTGTTGAAGGAGAAACACCTTCAAAACAATAGATAGAGTCAAATGTGCATTCAACCCATTTGCACACAAGCCAAGGTTGCTACTGGGTACACTTCTCCCCTAAATGGAAACTACAGTGTATTGTTGCTCTACTGAAGGATAAACACCTTCAAAGAAACACGGATAAAGCTATATCATATATTGTCACTTTGGTATCAGTTGTAAAATATCTCATCAATATAGGTAACAACTTCGATAATTGAAAAACCAAAAGGTGAGCTACATAGATAATTTGAAATGATAGATTTGGGCATACTTTATTATTTTTTAGTAGTGTTAGTATAGAAAATGCAAGGTAGGTTGTTTCATCTCTATGTAATAGACCAAGGATGCGAATAAATACAGAAAAGATTAAATAGCATGGTACAAGTCGATTGCAAGTTCTTTTGAAACAAGAATAGAGTTCTCCTTGTGCAGATTCTAATCTATTTGGTATAGATTTAAATAAGAAATTTATAGTTATGGGGTTCGAATTGTCTCACGATTCATGGCAAGTCCCAAATTTGTTCACTAAAAAGAAGTAGAGTGAGTCTTCAGGTTTATGAATGGGAGCACCCTATTCACAGGTAGATAACTTCAAATTAGCCTGGCATATTATTTCTCCTCTTCTTGTACGTGTGTGATTTGAAAAGCTAACCACCTTCAAATACTCAAGAAAAAGTCTAGTAAAGTTTATAGGTGTGAAGCACTTCTGAGAAAACCCATCACTTAATGAAAATTGAGTGAGGAATATGTCGAAGGGTTCAATCTTGCACTCAGTCATAAAAAGGAAGTTGGGGTATCCAGTATCTTGCAAACAAACTGACTCCAACCATAATGTGAAAGCTAGGTTAACTGTGAAACCTCTTTCCCACTTTGTAGTATTGTTGCCTCTTGAATTCCATTAGATATCTTGCTGCTTAGATCCACAAAACTTGTCCCAGATAAACTTTGCATGATACAATTGTGACGTGCAAGCTTGACATACACTCTAGTTTCCCTCTAAAAGAGGGTAAGTCAAAATATTATGACAAGCTTAACTGTAATTTTATCATACACTGTTGAGGTATTGTATGGAATAAACAATATACTATCAATGTACTAATGAAGAACTCAAAATAGACTAATTTCTTGTTGCTACAATAGCGCCACTCTTGGGATTCTCCACGGAGCCACTAATTTATACACATTTTGAATCTTTACTTGGTCTACAAAAAGATTAAGTAATAGTAGTGATCACTCTTTTCCCTCCCATGGAAGGTCTATACAGAGTCAACAATAAATTGACTTAAAAGTGAGGTATATGCCTGCAAATAGGAGTCTAACTCTTCAACTCTAATTTAGTGGCAAGGAAATATTCAACTGTAAATGCTTGATCTTCTACAATGTAAATTTCTAGATAAATGGCTAGCGTAAATCTATCCATTTTCAACATATCCCAAAAAACAATGTATGTCTGGACTCTGGTTGTGTGTAAGAGAGGGGAGTTCACATAAATAATCCATTATCAAAAGAAAAAGTTAAAGCACAACATTCTATGGAGAATTTTTTTTAATTTTATTACATACCTTAGAAAGTTTGAAAGGACATAACTGAAGCTTCCCTCTCCTTCCACACTTCATTAAATATGCCCCTTTTCCAATGCAGATGTGGCCTGAAGAAACACAATCAGCAAATAGAATATGAAAAGTAAGTTTAATGAATTAAAGTAGCTTTGTTATACCTCAAGCAAATGGGCTATGAGAAATTGGATTCATTCTCTACAAAAGATGATATAGAAACATCTAATTACATTTTTAATTGAAACAAAGGTAAATTGGATTCATGCTCTGCAATAGACAATATAATGATATCTAATGACATTTCAACTCAAACAAAGGTAATTTGAGTAAGATCAAGCTCCAAAATGATGGAATCCAACCTCTAAGTGGCAGTTACTATACATATCTAGCTAGAGGCTATAACATAAAGATATTTGTTATATGTGAAGATAAAAAAATGAAAGGAATGTGAAATTTTGACCATCAACTATAAGTTCCTTTCAAGAACTAGATCAAACCGTAACAATTTTATCAAGATAATCAACTCACCAATGCTAGTATGCTTCTAGTAGTTTCATGATAAAACTCAAACTCAATCAACTTCAAACAACATAAATTAACCAACAATATGTCTAAGGTTGGTTACCTAAGGATTATATCGCACTAAATTACCTTTTTCATCTAACATTGAAAATAACTGTGAAATAAATGAAGACAAATCAGTGATTATGATGGATGCATGTGATGAAATAAAATAAAAAAATACCTTTCTTCTTGCTACTAATGAGCCTTCTAGGGGAATCCTGAATGACGTTGATCATGATCTACTTTTTGAAATCAAAGAGACACTTTCTAGCTACTCTGATTTGATGGAAAACACCCCTAATGCTTATGAAAATGAATATGGAAATAAATAAGCATCGATGAACCTGGTCTTGAAGAAGGTGTCTCAAAGTCTAATAGGACAGTATTTTAAATTTCTACATCTAGAAAAGGGTTTTCCCAGTTGGGTTCCCTAGAAAATTTTGTTTTTCTTCCAATAGTGTGATTGTGTTTTATTTCTATTCTATTCCACTACAAATTGGTAGAGATATTTTTTGCCTTGGTGCAACAATTAGTTTCAGATTTATTCATTCAAGCAGTAGTATAATTTCAAGGAAATTCTACACAGGGGACAATTAATCTATATTTTCACTTATATCTTTTGCAAGTAAAATTCACAACTAAATTTTCATCCAAAGTGTTTAGGTTCCTAGCAAGTGGTATCACAACATATCTCAACATTGCAAGGCATAAATCATACTATTCAATAAGGTTGAGACTTGAGATACAAAAATATCCCGAAGTTATACAAGCAAGAAAACTGTTGATTTTTAGTTCTAAATCTATCTAACTAGAACAAAATTATGCCATTTTCAACACCCTCTAGTCAAAGTTATTCCTGGCCTCATTCAACTCAATTAAGAATATGTCAATATCGTTGAGATTTCTTCTTCAGTTCATGCTTCTAAGTTATATATTTATGCAACCTAATATATAATTTATGTTAAGTGATTATTCATTCAAAATTATTTAGTCTGTCGAGCGCATCTGCCTACTTTTATGATCAGTTTCTGGGCAAACTCTATCAGATATTTGCAACAGAAAATAGAAGACTATTTTAGTACCTAGTGTTAGAAAACTCTAATATGGAAAAAGTATTTTGGGTTGTTTCCCTAAAAATATTTACAAAATTTTCAATCCCAAAGCCATTTCAGAGAGAATTTTAGTCAAGGAGAAATTTAGTATTATTTTTGGAAAATTTGAATGCAACTAAAAGAAATTATTCCCATTTGCTCAAAAGATTCCAGCACCAAATATGAGTGAATTCACAAAACTTAAGATTTGGAAATAATTAAATTTCACTTCACTTTTCCAGGACCATATATGAGTGAATTCACAAAACCTGAGATTTGGATTTTGGAAACACTTAAATTTCATCTCATTTTTTAGGATTGGAAGTTCCCTGAGATGCAAACATGTAGCATTAAGGATCTACTTTGCTTGTTTAACGACAATGTTCAATCTATAAATAGTGATATATGAATCCTTGTATACATGCCTAACATAGTTCTTTGTTTACAACCAATGAAACTGAACTCCATCAATACATAACAGACAAGGTAGAATGTAAGAGAGCATCTACTTGTCAACATACACTCTAACAAAAGTAAACATCTATACAGTCATATAAAGTTGTCACCACACCAACAAAGGAACTAAAAACCAAAATAAAAATAGGAACAGGCTTGGATTGTTATGGTTACTCTAACAAAATGTTAAATAGGATCAATATAATATGGAAAATAGTGTAGTTGATTATGATTTATTGAGCCCAAGGGGTTAGCCCAACCTAATGTCATTAATGTTACTAGGTATTTGGCTAGTTCTGTGTTGGCAGGTGCCTTGTTCAAAACCCCTTGGGTGAGGTGCACTAGTCAATGCCAATGGGTTTACCAGGGATTCCATCCATGAATGTGGTGAAACATCCATTGGGACTCCCCGGAGATTTTTTCTTGGAAAGAATAAAAATAGGATTTCCTAAAGAGAAATTTTGAGATGCATATAGTGTACACCTAGTAAAATCAACTCTATAGAGACAAACCATAAAAGAAGGAAAAATACAGATGCTTTTAGTCATGTGAGATTTTACCATGGAGATCACCTTCTCCTTTGCACCTTCAACTCTGTGGACTCCATTTTCATGAGGTTTACTAAATGAAGTGCCATTGTTTAGCTGATGATGTAAACTGTTACTTCTTTCAGATAATCTTATACCCAATATCTCATTAGAAACACTAGGTGTTGGCAGCCTATTATTTCCAACATCCCTACATGAGATCTCCTCTATAACCATTTTTGGATTTTCCAAATAGTTAGTAGTTGCAGGAATGTATCTATCTTGACTATAGCTAGTTCTCGATCGTACATGAGTAGTTAAGATGCTTCCGCTCACAACACTTGACCTTGCATTGCCCATCAATTCTTATAAATCATTTTTTATGACCATAAGATGATCCTTGTTAATGTCTTCCATCTTTATGAGAATTAGCCAGACCTATATTATATTCTCTTGATGTTAGAGTACATTCCATCATTTCCCACACCTAATCAACATCAGATTTAACTGTATAATTTTCCATCTCTAAAACAGGGGCTAAATTACTTCTCCGATCTGATTCATGAAAGACAAGCAACCTGTTGTTGGTTTTTGATTGTACAATTGCATCAGTCCCATCTCTAGCCCCAAATCTGTCAAGGGAAGAGCTAGGTGAAAACTACTAAAAGCCTTTTCCTGGTACATACCAATTGTCATGTAAATCCTGTATACGTTCCTGAAGTATGTGCTGACCTAAGAGAGCTTTTGTTTGTATAATGGATACTTGGGATGTAGTCCCAAATACTTCAGTTTGCCTAAGTGAAGCCCTTGCTACATCTGGAAATCTAGGAGATGGATTTGGAGTGTTTCGTCACAAAATCCTTATGTGAATTTTTCTTACATGAATTGGCTTTGTCTCTGTGAGAGGAGCAGAAGAAGAAGAAGGTGATCATAAATTTAGCTCTAAGTTTATTCTTTCTACAACCATCCCAATTGGAGCATCTCCCACAAATCCTCTAATTCCTAAGGTTCATCCCCAATGTCAAAGTCAAGCACAAAATCCTCAACATCTTCATCATGTGTGCTAGACTATCCAGGCATAGATTTTTGATAGCCTTGACAATACCAATCTCCTTTAGGGATAGCCCTTCCAAGGCCAACACAATATGTATGATATGTTGAATCATAGCGATCACACAATAAAATAAGATCACCATCACCAACCTAAGCAAACTATATTTATATAGGGATCAATAAATCCCATTACTTCTTCTTTTGATGGTTGATATACCTTCCAAATAGAACCAAATAATATAAGAAAATCATCCTTAAAATGCAAAACCAACTGCTTAAACTTCAACCCCACGTATGAAAATAAATAATCATGCTTCGTAGGAAAGATAGTAAGATAAAGGCAAGGAAATATCTTTAAGAAATCCAACAAGGTGTTGTAGCTAGAAACTGATATCACCAAATTGTAAATCACCAACAAACACAAGGATTGATAGAATAAAAGGATGAAATAAAATGAACTAGACCCAGGGGAACTCAAATGTATATGTTTTTAAACATGAACCTATAAATTCAAAGAACCCTAATAAACAAATATTATTGCTGCAAATAGAACATAAACTACTCCAAATAGTTATTGGGAAAATAACTAAATTCTAGCATTCAAACAAGGGCATAAACATGTTGTCAAATGGCAAAGTTGAAAGCAGTTAAAAACATCAGGGGCATGTTGCAAATCCAATTCCTATCACTGAAATCAAGAAAACTACCATTGGAATCTCAAGCTTGGATCCACTTCTCTATTGAATCTATTCATCTACTTGTCTACTCAATCTGTTATAACTGCACCAAATGGTGCCACATGATAAATAAATTGTAACTCCAATAGGTTTTTACAAACAAAGGCTATCTGCTAGACATTGGAATGAGTGATGCAGGAGCATCCCCATTCCACTAGTGTTCTCACATCACCAAAAACATGCTTAAATTCCAGCATCTCCTTCATGTTTAATCATCAATTTGTTCTTGTGAGACTTACATGAGCCCACAGGAGATCACTCTTAACTTCATCGACTCCCACTTTAAACATGAAATTTCTAAAAATAGCTGGCAGGAAAGGCAAGATACTATGTACTTAGTTTATTCACCCATTACACTAAAACCACAATAAAAACAAGAGGAGTTGAGATGATGGTTGCTTCTACTGGAGAAATAAGACAAAAACAAAGAGATACCGAATTAACAAAAATACAGCAAGGTATGATGGCATGGCATCACGGATCTTGCTATTTCTAGAAACATCTTGTTGTACGATGAAAAAAAATCAACTCCAACAATAATTAAGACATTCATTGCAAAGGAGGAGAGCACTGAAAAAGAAATTTTAACATAGGCTATAAATCACTAGGCTAAAGTGGAAGAATTCGTTGAGGAAAAAAAATTAAGAGAAGCAACAGACTCTCTCAAGAAGAAGGAAGCAACTTCCACAAATGCAATTGAGCACAATAATTGGGAAATAAGATCCTTGGAGAAGTTGAGGCATATCACTGGGCAATTGAAGAAGATCACTCCACTAAAAATGAAGGAGATTTTTAAGGAATAATCACTGAGCAGTAAGAAGGGTAAATTCCTGGAAAGAGAACTAGCATGGAATTTGTGCCTAAACAAGAAACCGTGCAACCCATTGTTGTGTGCAAAATAGAGTATTTCCTTTTATTCATCCTTTCTTAACCCCGTGCATGAGGATCAATTTTGCTACAAAGTGAATGTAATTGAGTAGCATCACTGTTATTTCACTGATTTACTTGAATGTTATAATACAAGTTTAGTGATAAAATCCTGATGTGGAATTGTTTGGATTTTGTTTAGTGATGTACATTGATTGTGATTGACACCATCCACTGTGATGGGTAGTAAATTTCATTTCTTATCTAACTACATCAAATTAGTATGCATTTGTGCAGGTTTTGCATTTTCTAGCACCGGTCGATTAGTATTAAAGTAGGAAGAACCTGCAATGAGGCAAATCCAATAAAGGAGGGAGAAATAAATTTAGGTATTTCTTGTCTGTCAGGCAAAACCCAAAAGCACTAGGGTTTCTCTGATTTTGGGAATGAGAGGGTTTATGTTTATTTTATGTTTGCTTCTTCTGATTGATTTGTGTTCCTCCATATTGGTTGAATAGTAGCCCCTTGTTTTAACTTATCACAATGGTCCCCTGCTCACCAGTAATCTTACTGTGGATGTTCATTTGATTTGGTATGGCAGATTCAGCCATGCTCAGCATTCCATTGTGGAAAATTTTGTTTAGTCCTTGGAAGCCAGCAAGACCCTAGAGCCCTCTTTGTACAACTGGTGAAAAATCACTCAGAGATACCATGGTCAGTCCAACAAGGCCATCGCCATGGCAAATACAAGGCTAGGAAAGAAGAAGTTGGATGTTGGTTATTCCTTTGGAATATATCTAAAGCAGAGCCAAATTATAGCTCTTGTGGAAGGGTAAATTACTTCCAAATATCTGCTGGAGAATGGAATGTCGTGTATTTGGTACTCATGTCTGATGATGTTACTATATAGGGCTTATTTATTCTCCACAACTACAATTGAGCACAATCATTGGGCAAGAAGATCCTTGGATCAGTTGAGGCATATCACTGGGCAATTGAGGAAGATCACTCCACTTAAAATGAAGGAGATTGTTAAGGAATAATCATCGAGCAGAAAGAAGGGTAAACTCTTGGAAATCGAACTAGCATTGAATCTCTGCCTAAACAAGAAACAATGCAACCCATTGTTCTATGAGAAGCTGAGTATTTCTTTTTATTTATCCTTTTCTTAATCCCATTCACGAGGATCGATTTCTGTTGTAGAGTGAATGTAATTGAGTAGCATCACTATTATTTCACTAATTTACTTGAATGTTATAATACAAGTTTAATGATAAAATCATCATGTGGAATTGTTTGGCCTCTGTTTCACAAAATACATTGATTGTGATTGACACCATCCACTGAGATGGGTAGTAAATTTTATTTCTTATCTACCTACAGTAGATTGGTGTGCATTTTTTCAGGTTTTTCATTTTCCAGCACCCATCAATTGGTATTAAAGTAGGAAGAACCTGCAGTGAGGCAAATCCAACAAAACAGATTTTTTTCTCCCTCCTTTGTTGCAAATCCAACAAAGGAGTTTCGGGGGAGAGAAGCAACTCCATGATGAGAATTGATAAGATGATGTCCAGAAGCCAGTTGCGAAAAGAGAAAACACATGGTATGTGAAGGGGTGGATGTGAATTGGAGAAGCATATATCGAAGAAATGCAAACATTACGGAGATGTTGAGAACAATTACTACAACACAAAAACCATAGAAATAAGCCAATTGAGAAAAATTATAGCCAAAGTAAATGATGGAAGTGAACATGAAGGGAAACAAGGAACCCTGAGAGAAGAGGTAGAGGACTCTCTTTTAAAATAAAAATGTGATAGAAAAGTTCAGGCTCCTAACTCCATTGTCTATCTAGTGAAATATCAAATGTTTATATAGATAGTCTAGAAAGGCCCATCAATATATATATACCATTGCGAGAGAGCTTAAATACTAGAAATTAGAAGCTAGACATAAGAAGGTCAATTGGAGCCCTATGAAGTTGGTGGGTTAATTTAGTAGCCCTCATAAAAAAAATTCTTCCATATTATAGGTCAGCGCCATGGAAGGTGGAATAAAACAAAAATTACCTGAGACATGTGAGGATCATTATTTGAAGGATGATTATCTACTAATGCTATGGGATCATAAGTTATAGATCTAGTGATCAATTTTACATCTATGTTCTAACCAATTTTACAACTCCCTTTCACTTTCTTGTTCTTTTCCATAAGTTTGTGCACAGTACCACCAAGGCACTTCTTCAGATTATTCACCAAGTATTAAGTGTTTTTTTTGTATCGTCAAAAGAGATATCATGTCTTGTTCGAAGCATAGACTCGACAAATAATAATGTGAAGACAAGAAGTGCATCATGTTGTTTTTCTTGTACCTATCATCCAGGAACAACTACAAGTTTGGGAGGAAGATTTATAAAAATAAAAAGGTAGTGAAATTACTCACTATCCTTTACAAAAATTAATCTTCAATTTAGCAATAGCTTAGCTCCAATGTAATAAAGGCCATCAATTATACTATGAATAGATTATATTTCAGGGATAGGTCTGGGAGGAAGATTTATAAAAAAAAAGGCAGTGAAATTACTCACTATCCTTTGCAAAAGTTAATCTTCAATTTAGCAACTGCTTAGGTCCAATATAGTAAAGGCCATCAATTATACTCATGAAGAGATTATATTTCACGTATGCTTATGGATAGTAAGACTATAATAAAGGTCGTCAATTATATTCATGAGGAGATTATATTTCAGGTATGCTTATGGACAATAAGACAATACACCTACATAGATTTATGTGTGGTCTATTGTTAAACAAATATCTTACTAACAATGGATCCTGTGATCAAGTGAAATAGTGCTAATGTCAAGATGAAGAGAGTGATCGAGTAAAATATGAAATGTGATTGATCTTCAGTTATATGGTTGTGATCTTACTTCCCTCTTCTGCAACTAGTTGTTGAACAATTCCAGATAGATAAGTATTCCTAAATGTATATATGAATTGTATTGAATTATTACTAATTTTTTTATGGTTTATTTCATTGCTGAATTAATTTTTAGGTTGCCTCTCTAACTGCTTGTGTTAGCCACATCTGTGATTTATGGATTCGTAATCCGTGATTAATGGAATGGTTGTGTGTATTTAGGTTGCATAAATCTATAGTTTCATGCCTGTCAATAGTAAATAGTTAATAATAGAAACAATTTAGTTTAGTTACTTCATAAATTTGTGTGAATTTGGGTTCACTTTTTGTGTGAATTATTCAGTTCAGTTACTTCATAAATTTGTGTAAATTCCTAAATTTGTGTCAATTTGGGTTCAAATTTTGTATAAATTGGGTGGTAAACTCAAGTACCACATCCTCAAAGTGCACAGAAGTTATTGGGTATATTACATGCATTGACCAATATAGCTATGTTTGACATGTAGTCCCTAAAAATCTAGCTCTTATAAAATAGGAGAACTACCCACAACGAAAACCGACATGCACCTATAAATAGAACCAACATGATGGAATATGGCACATACAAATCTAGGGGATGAAATTCCCTTAATGCACATTAGACATCCAATGATCCAAAAGACATCTAAATTCATTCACCAATTTTAAGAGCTTTAGTAGGAAGGCATCGACATATGTAGAGCATCTATCTCGGTGGGCCTCAGAGTTTGTGAGAAAGAGTGAGTAGATCACAAGTATTGGTTTATTTCAGTCTTTAAAGAAAATTTAAGTAATTTTAAGTATGAATCATATAAGTTTTAAAGTAAATTCTACTAATTTTCATAATTTAATGGTTTATTTCAGTTTTTACTTAAAATTTAAGTAAATTTTAGTTATGAATCATACAAGTTTTAAAATAAATTCTACTAATTTTCATAATTTAAGGGAAATTTCGCTGATACAGAAATAGAGAATGAATAAAAAGAATAGGAGCTTATTGATGATGACATCACCGCAGGGGTTCTAAAGTGTCATTTTATTCCATTGGAGTCCAGTGAGGTGTGCAGTATTCTCATAGGTGACCACAATGTTAGAAATTTTGAACATCTAAGCCTCTCATTTGGGTCTTCTGGCCTTGCTTCTTTATTATTATTATAAAAAATAGTGAATTTTTAACCAGAGATCTATGGTGTGTGTACTCCTCCCTGTGTGGAAGAAGACTAAAAGTGAGGTGGAAATGCAGTGAAGTTAGAAATGAAACATACCTGGGCACCATTAATGGATTGAAGATCCAATGGCGGAGTTCCATATCAGTCTCTTATTGTACTCCTCCCTGTGTGGAAGAAGACTAAAAGTGTGGTGGAAATGTAGCGAGGTTAGAAATGAAACATACCTGGGCATCGTTAATGGATTGAAGATCCAATGGTGGGGTTCCATATCAATCTTTTACTAGTAAAACCTTAATTCACAACTCTCTTCAATCTCATTTTCGCTCTCACCCAATGAAAAGTGAAAATATGATACTCGTAAACTTAAAAGCAAGGATGAAAAAAATAGTGAATTTTGAACTAGAGATCTGAGGTGTGTGTACTACTCCCTGTGTGGAAGAAGACTAAAGGTGGGGTGGAAATGCAGCAGAGGTTAGAAATGAAACATACCTGGGTGCCATTAATGGATTGAATATCCAACTATGGGGTTCTATATCATTCTGCTACTGGTAAAAACTTAATTCACAACTCTCTTCAATCTCGTTTTCCCTCCCACCTTGTGAAAAGTGAAAATATGCTACATGTTTTCCCTCCACCTTATGAAAAGTGAAAATTCAATCTACAACTCTCTTTAATCTCGTTTTCCCTCTCGCCTATGAAAAGTGAAAATATCTACTCGTTTTCCCTTCGCCCTATGAAAAGTGAAAATATACTACCCTATGAAAAGTGAAAATATACTACTTGTTTTAGAAAGTAAATGAAGATTGGAATTGGGAGGGAACCTATGAAAAGTGAAAATATACTAATTGTTTTAGAAAGTAAATGAAGATTGGAATTGGGAGGGCTTTGTTACATCAAAATTAAGGCTGAAATTTTTCAAAAATGTTAAAATTTCCCTCCCTAAAAAACAATAAATACAATATTTATAGAGTATAGAGTAGATGTGTAAGTGTAATGTAAGTATGTAAACAATTCTAAATATGGGCTTAGTTAAATAATAATATTAATAACAATAATAAAATTCAAAAGTATGGGGATGAGTGCAAAAATCTAAATGTTGGCTCAATTAATAATAAAAATAATAAAATTCAATTTGTTATATTTTTTATTTTGTTATTAAATTGCGAGTAGGTTTTGTTATAATACCATGAGCCAATACCATGGCTTATCAATACCTCAATCCCAAAAACCATAACTTATTTCACAACCAAAATATTTTATAACAATATCACAAGTTTCTTAACCATGGATATTCACTTCCCACTTTACATTGGATATTATTAACTTGTAAAAAATTGGTTTTGTTATAATACCATGGGCCAATACAATGGCTTATCAATACCACATGCTCTAAAAGCACAACTTATTTCACAATCAAAACATTTTATAACAATATGAAAATATTCTTAACCATGGATATTCATTTTCACTTTACCATGGATATTATTAACTTGGAAATAGACTTTGTTACAATACCATGGGCCAATACCATGGCTTATCAATATTACATGCCCAAAAAACGTAACTTATTTCAAAATCAAAATATTTTATAAGAATATGACGGATTCTTAATCATGAATATTCACCCCCGCTTTGTCATTGATTTTTTGAACTTGGGAATAGGCTTTGTTACAATAGCATGGGCTAGTACCATGGCTTATCAATACCACATGCCAAAAAATCATATCTTATTTCACAATCTAAATATTTTATTACAATATGACAAGATTAATATAAATATTTTATTACAATATGACAAGATTATTGACCATCGATATTCACCCCCACCTTACCATGGATATTGTTAACTTTTAAATAGGCTTTGTTACAATACCATGGGCCAATACCATGGCTTATCTATACTACATGCCAAAAAAACATAACTTATTTCACAATAAAAATATTTTAATTTAGTTTAATTTTATAACATTTTTTATTTGAAGCTAATAGGAAAAGGGTTGTAATTAGTTTTGTTATATATATAAACCCTCTATCCTTACGACTACTAAAATTATTCCCATATCAATTAAATTAAGGTTTTAATAAAATTAAAAATGAGAATACTTTTGAATTTAAAGATGTGAAATTTATATAATACAAATATTAGTAAGAACCAACATAGATCTATCTTAACTAAGGATCCAAGTGATGATAGCAAGCAAAGTGAAGGGAAGAAAGGGGGAGGAAGATAGTGACAAATATGGAGGGTGGAGGGAGAGAGAGAGAGTGAGAGAGTGATGGGGGGAGATGGAGAGAAGGAGGTAGGAAGAGAGAGAGGGGAGAGAGAGAAGAAGAGAGGGGGGGAGAGATATGGAGTTGGAGGGGGAGAGAGAGATATGGAGTTGGAGGGGCAGAGAGGGAGGAAAGAACTAAGGCAAAGGGAGATAGAGGTGGAGAGAGAGAGGGAGTGACAAGGGATAGATGGATAGAGAGGGAGGGAGAGAAGAGAGGAGGGAAGAGAGAGAATAGGTGGGGATAAAGATAGGGAGAGAAGGAAAAGAGATAGAGAGGGAGGCATAGAGATGGACGGGGGGGAGAGAGAGTGATGGGGGGGGGGGGACAGAGGGAGGTGAGAGAGAAAGGGAGAGAGAGGACTAAGGGAGAGGAGAGAGAGAGATGAAGTTGGAGGGGGAGAGGGTGGGAAGGAAGAAGAAAGACATAGAGGGAGAAAGGTAGAGAGAGAGAGCAAGTGGCAAGGGAGCAATGGAGAGAGGAGAGATAGAGGGAAGAGAGGAAGAGGGAGGGAGAGAGAGATAGATATGGAGAGAGAGTGTGTATGTTGGGGGGTGAGATAGAGAGAGGGAATAAGAAAGAGACACATAGATACAAATATAGATATTAAATAGTATTATATAACCAACCTAGATCCATCTTAACCTAGATCTATCAAGCGCCAAAAAAGAGGTTTTCACATCAAGATATTGGATCCCCCTCAGTGCTTGATAGATCCAGGTTAAGATGGATCTAGGCTGGCTTAACAAATTTGTAGTTGTATTTAATAAACTAACACTTTTTTTTATGGTTGTGTTTGATTTTTTTTCTATATTTGGTGTATTTATCATAATAATAATAATCTAATTTTAATTTAATTTTAAGCTTGCCTTTTTTATGCAATGATTTTTTTGTTAGTTTATACAGATATACATGTTATAATTTTGGAATTTGAAAAGGAAACACGTGCTCTTAACTTGGTTGTATTGAAAACATTTAAGTGTAAGAAAGAAACATGCACTCTTAACTTGGTTGTATTAAAAACATAAGTGTTCTTGTATACTAGGTGGGTGCAAACAAGAGAGAGTATATGGTAAGTGGATTAAATAGCTAAAAACAAATGTTAGTTAAGGAGAAAGTTACAAAAATCTAACAAATAGGCTACCATAGGATATTACTGTTTTGGGACATCTAAATTTGAAGGTACACTTTATGGAGGTCTAGTCTAAGACCTTGGTTGCAGGGCACATATTATGGGTATCTTGGACTTTTGGTGTGTCTTAGTGGTGTCAACTAGTGGTGGAGAGTCCAACCAATGAGTAGGCAAAGTTTTTCATCTACAAGGTTGCCATCAATCAAGTACTCTCCCTCTCAACCCAACTCTAAGATGAGGAGTGTGCATAATGGAATTATTATTGTAACAAATTGCAAATATTTGATTATCTTTAAGTTCAAGTGCTTGAACTGGCTGCCTCAACCTACAAATATTTAAAGGAACTATGTGTTTTTCAATTAAACCCTACTGGTCAAGGAGCTGCAAAAAAGGAAGGCCTTATGGCTATTTTTAAGGGGTTGTAATGACCCTCGTCTTGTGGTAAATATGTAGATATGATGTTAATGGTCCTGATCTTAGTACATTCATGTATATAATGTAAATATTTTCCTATCACCTTACATTGTATAAATATGATCAATATTTTTTGGTTACCCTGATGTACATGATGAAGTTCCACTTGCATGATTATGGGAAACACATCTTAGTTGTCCTTGTGTACATGGGGAAGATCATAATTTCTCTACGCCCACAAATATAATAGCGAATAGTGTCTAACTTAATCAAAACCCTAACCATTGACCCAATCTACATTGATGAGGCTTCAACCAATGGTCCTTCCTTAAGGTAACCACTTATAATTATTGATGGCACATTTTTCTAACTCAATGAACCTTGTATTAACTAAGGGGAGTTAGATGGAACCTAAATGACTTCAAGGTGAGGGTAATAACCAAAGTTCAACATATACCATAATAACCTATACATATGTCTTTATACCAAGGGCATGATACAAGTATAAGGAACTCTATTGTTGGGGGGGTTAAAGAGCATACAACTTGACTCATATAGTTGAAAGAGAAAAAATAATTCAACCCAAGACCTAATAAGAGACTCACAGACACTCACATGCATAATATTTACAGGCCTTGATGTAGTCAATGAGGGTGGGGAGATATTTTGCAACCTATTAGCACACATGAATGGATTTTTCTCTGCCCTCACATCTTGTCAATTTTAGAACAGACCTAGGAAGAGGGAAAATGACAGATGGGGAGAAAATGGGAGGCCAAATGGAAAGAAAGGGAAAATCCAGTTATCCAAGCCCTAACTAACTAGAAGGATGGAGCGAGAAGTAGAAAGAGAAGAGAAACTGGGATAAGGAGAATAGGAAGCAAAAGAGCACAATGAGAGGAGAGTAAGGGAGAAGGAACTCAGAGTGAACAAGATGAGGAGAGGGCAATCAAAGGCAAGGAAGTCACTGGGTAACTACTTGAAGGGTGTTGTTGCAAGGAGGGTGTCACACTTGGACATTGTGGGCTTTGCACCACAAAGATAAAAATTTGAATTTTGATGTCAGAGGTAATCCTCCATCATGTTGTTGAACTATACATTTGATATTTACAGCATCAAACTACCACTTCTCTGCATCTAATTAACAATCGAGTTCTTGGGTCTAGCGCAATGGGAAAATCACTACCATGAATCTCTTTAGAGAACTACAATTTCCCAAAGATATTATAGTCATATATTTGTTGGTTAGTTTTACAATCCAAGATTCAAGAACCTTACCGTCATGCTTGTGTCTTATCCACCTTCTAAGTAATGTGATAAAAACACCTAGTAATATTTTCACACTAAACATTATACAATAAACATAGTCGTAATATCTTAGTGAAGAACAAGCAACTAGCTAGACTCTGGAAGGGTTTTTGGATTGATTGTTAGTGAAACTCATTGCAGTTAGGTGTGCCAATGTGTGTTGAGTGTTAGCGAGTGCTAGGGAAACACAAGGGAGAACTAGGTCAAAATGCATGGAAATGAATGAATAAGAGTGTGTGACACGGAGTGTCAATGAATTCCGGGTGTGGTAAGAGGGGAGTGACATGGTATGTTAAGTAGCGCTAAGTCATTCTAGCGTGCCAGAGTGACATGTAGCCAATATGTGCTAGGTGCCAAGGTGTGCAAAATAGTGCTAGGAAGTGTTAGGGAGAATTAGTGAAACACAAGGGAGAACTAGGTGAAAATAATGCATGTAAATGAATGATTAAGAGTTTGTGATAGGAAGTGTCAGTGATTTTAGAGTTTGCTAAGGAGGGAGTGACAATGTATGCTAGGCAGTGCTAAGACATTCTAGAGGCCATGGAAACATGATAAGATGTGCTAGGTTCTAAGGTGTGCTAATGCATGCCAGGGAGAGTTATGGAGTGTCAGGGAAAAACAAGGGAGCACTAGTTTCAAATGCATGGAAATGAATGAATAAGAGTGCATGACAGGGATTATCAGCGAATTCTAGGTGTGCTAAAGAGGGAGTGATAAGCTATGCTAGGTAATTCCAAGGAATGCTAGAGTTCGAGGGCAACATGCCAAGATGTGCCAAGTCCTAGGGTGTTCCAATGTGTGTCAGGGAGTTCCATGAGAACACAACGAAGAACTAGTTCAAATTGCATGGAAATGAATGGATAAGAGTGTGCGATAGGGAGTTTCAACAGGTTCCAATTATGTTAAGGAGGGAGGGACAAGGGTATATGCTAGGTAGTGGCAAGGCATGCTAGAGTGTCAGGGCATGTTAGGCAGTGGTAGGGCCTGTTAGGGAGTGGAAAATCATGCCAAGGAATGTAGGGGATGATAATGTGTGCCATGTAGTGCCAATGGATTGTTATACATGCCAAATGTTATGGCATGTGAAGATGTAAACTATGTTGATGAATTGTTTTATGGGCACGATTGGATGTGAGCCTTGACTTGGTAACGTGTTAAGTGGGATGAGTTAAGATTGGACATGAGAAGCCTGAGATGATTTATAGTCCATTAGGGGAACATGACATAGTCTAGTTGTAGTAAATGTAACTTGGTAAAGTTGTTGTAGTCAAGGCAAAACTTGGTTGGTTTCCTAAGTCTAAAAGAAAATAAGGGTAGTTATGAGGGCATGATAATTAAGGAGTGCCATGGCATGCCAAGGAATGAAAAGGCATACTGACATATGTGGGATAGTGTCAATGCATGTCAAGGAGTGTTTGGGAGTGTCAGGGAATCACAAGGGAGAATTAGGTCAAAGTGCATGGTGTTATGCTCCTATACCAATAGGTGTCATATTTCATGATTGACTTGATTAGCTCTGTAATATGTTCATACCTTTTCTTGTTGTAAAGGTTTTCCATATTGTCAAAAAATAAAAATAAAAATTTAAAAAATGTAAAGAGGGTATAGCCTAAAAGAAAATTCAAAGGGTAAAAAGAATAAAATGGTCAAAAAAGTGAAAGAAATGAACCCCAAACAAAAGAAGACCAGGAAAATGTGCAAGTCTAAATGCCACTACTATTTCATTTTCTGTAATAAGAAAATTGTGTGCAGTTGGTCAAACTTATGCCACAATTGATGAAGGGTCAAACTGTTTAAACTTGGCTCATTCATCTTTCAATTTCATGTTTTAGATAAAAAATAAATATCTGACCAAACAATGTAATCTTGGCAGATAAGTAGATAGGTAGAGTAAATAAAAATGAGCTCAACAGTGTAATCTGAGCCCTTGGATGTAATAAGTGCAGACTTAGGTAGGCTTGCCATGTAAAAGAAAAGAAGATTGATAAGGGTTTGCCAGTCTAAGTGCACCCAAATAAAGAAGAAAAAATGCTAGGCTAAAGTAAGTAGGGTAGGTAGATGATGTTGCAGAATGATACTTGTGATGAAAAATGCTTCCAAATGTGTTGATTCTTTACTTTTATCACAATTACAAGGCATACACTTTACATGATGCAGTTCAAGCAAGGCAAGGTTAAATGACTGACTTCCATTTCACATTTCCCCCAAACATTTCACTAATTCCCCTTAAAAAGTACTAAGGTATTTGAAAGTCAAAGGGACTCAGAGCATTTCTCTGACTTCTGGAGGGACTGGACCCTCGGCCCAATGATCTAAAAACCTAAGTACTCATAAATGATCCATCCATCATTCATTTCATCTCATTTTGTAAATTTTTCTTAAGTAAAAAAGCTTATTTTGCTTAGGAAATGCACACCATCACTTAAAAACCCCTCTTTTTTGCTTTAGCCTAGGTTTCTATCTGAAATTCCTAACATTTAAAGTTAGTTCTTGTTCATTATATTTATTCATATTAACTACTGACAATTATTATATAAATCCCCCAAAAAAAAATATTACCCTTCCCATATTATGTAATTAAATAAACCCGCGCTACTATATACTCTGCCCCCCGGTTAGTTATAACCATAGTTATAATGAAAAACAGGGATTATTAAACTTATTTGAAGTTTATAATAACCTTTCCCACCTCACTATAAAGGAATTAATTAACCACCCGGGTTAATTAATAACAATCCCCCCTAACCAATAAAAACGCGCTCGATACAATTAAAACTTCGTTAATTATCTTGGGCCCGCATTCATAACTCTCCACCATCTCCCGAACCTATCAGCCGTCTGATCTCGGCCTTTTCATCCGACGGCTGACGATCATATCACGACCACCCTTCCTGCCATACTTAAGTCGCGATCGCCCGACAGTTTTCCGCCCGTACCAAAGCCACAAGCCATCCGCTCCATATGCTCACTAGTCCTCTGCCTAATACCACTTAACCCCAAAAGCGGTGCGGGGTAAACCACTTACCACCCTCCGCTAACGACAAGATGTCCCATCACTCTGATGTCATTCGCCCAATAAATGCCAAAAAATACCCGCCAAACTAATTTCGTTAAAACAACGAGAAAAGGTCATTTTCACCATTTTTCCCTACAAACTGTGTTCCATGCAAAACATGTCCATACAACTGTACGAGCATTCAGTCCACCACCCGGCCAAGAAATTCCAGCGTCGAGCTCTGCAGTTCGTCATTTAACCCGAAAATTACACGGTTCGTCTCCTTAAATCTAGGTATTGACCCAATTCACTCAGTGACCCTGCAATTTCAGTTTTTCACTGAGAATTCTATCTGAAAAGCCAAATTCAAGCAAAAACAGTCCATAGTTGCTATAAAGAGACACCAAAACTGTTGTTTAAGTCCATTCTTTTCACAGAAAGCCCAAATTCCAATTTGAATATACAAGAACCAAATATTGAAGCCCCCATAGCCCTGAATGTCGCGCCTATGAATGCAGCTCATAAAGACTTAGACTATTTACCCTTGGCCGACAAAGATTTCCAAATAAAAGATTTATCTGGTGACATGAACCATCTCTAGGCCTTCTGCCAAATCAGGGATAATCATCTAAACAACGATGATATTTTTGGAATATGGGAATCCAACCTTCCCATGTATTTCCTCCCTTCAGTCCATGTTTTCCCAGACATCATTCATCAGTGTTGTGCCAACTATGACCCTGTCCATAGAGCAGTCATGTCCCCGTCCCAAACTATTCGTTTTCACATAATTGCTGAGTCTATTAATGAAATGATACAGTTCCACTCCACTGAGCCCCTTGCTCATCTTTCCATGGGTTATATGCTTGAAAAAGCCTCTCAATTGCCCAACTCAGAGATAACCCATATTGCTCAAATGTTCAGGAAACCAGATTGCCAGCCCCAAGGCCCACCTCCCTATTTGCATGCCTGGTTCATTGAAAGTGGAAAATTCATTATTGACATGATATCCTTGATCTTGGGATTTAGGTCCAGTGATTTTGTTGATGACATCACCCTAGTTCTACTATCAATGTTTACTCCAGGACAGCCCCCTGCTGTCAAATATGACTATGCCACTTTCATTGCCAACAAAATCCATGATCAATTCCTGAATTTGGATAGAGAAGGAGTCTTCAAGTACACATATTTCATATACCACCTTCTATTATATCATCATCCAAACAACTTTTCTTTCCCCATCAAGAGGTTGGACTCAAAGGGAAATTGAAAAGGTCTGTGATCTTCTGGACCTCAGTCTTCCATAATACCTATGAGTGCCCTTATACATATGATGAGTTCATTGACTTTTTGTAAATTCAACATCCACTCTGTTGATAGGAGCTCCCCCTCCTAGAATCTCTGGTGACATGAAAAATATTCTGTAGCTCTCCAAACAGTACAGGATAGGTGACTGGTACCTGTACAAAAAACACACAAAAATTAGAATATATGGGTGTGAACTTTTCCCTTTCAAGATCCCTAAATATGTGCCCATGAGATTATTTGCACTAGAATATTTCAGGCAGATCATAAAGGCAGATTTAGACCATTTTTGCAATGCAAAGAAGAAGGCTCAGTTAAGAATCAAAAACCAGTTAGGCCCTTATGTCATCCATTCTAGAGATGCTTGGCAAGAAGCTAAGAAGATTTTAGGAGACCACCTTAAATTGAAGAAAAGTTTTTGGTGGGTGCCATCTGACCCGAATAGTTTTATAAGTGACAGAAAAGCAAGGAGTGGGCTATCAGTTTACGTACATCATAGGTTCCCACAAATTGAACAGTATGCAAATCAGGATGAATGGGTAGAAGGGACCTTAATAGAAGAAATTAGTGAATAAGAAAAGATCGAAAAAGCTATGAAAGATCTTGAAAAAACCCTTGACGTGGATTCTTTTGGACATGTGTCTTTCAAGCTGCCTCAATAATCAGGAGTTGGAACATCCTCTGCTGGAACTTCTAAACAGCCTGCACAGAAAACCAACACACCAGTCACAGGGAATTCAAAGGGCAAACAAGTAGAGACCACAAAGAAGCCTACAATGACAAATCAACTAGTAATGTCAAAAGAATAGAGTCAGTGGCAAATTCCTCCACTGCAAACTAAAGCACCAGAAGTTCCAACACTGCAAACTCCCCTAAATGAGGAAATAAGCAAGAAAAGAGACGGAGAAAGCCCCACACCTATCAGTGGACCTGTTGAACAACCAGGAGAAAAAAGACAAAGATTGAATCCTCTGTCAGAATAGGAAGTCATTGAAGAAACTACTGACAGTCTAAGAGGTGAGAGGTTAGTTAGCCAACAGACTTCCCCAGTGATAGAAACATCAACTAACTCACATAGGCAGGAGCTAGAAAGGCAACACAGTGTATAAGTTTCATCCACTAGGCCACAAAGAAAACATGCCTCAAACATCAAAGGACATTCACAGAGATAAAGGCCACGAACGACCCACTAAGGCTTCAAATTTACAACCAGTATCTTAAGATGGCCCCCACAAACCAACAGAGATTAATTTCAGCCTATGACATTAAAGAAGGCAAAATGATAATGAGTTACTTTAAGCCCAAGGTGAAACAACCACAGTCAGCAACTGATTACATCAAGACAAATTTGGACGTCTTAACCAAGGATATTCATCCTATGGACTAGATTGAGCTTCATAAACAGACTGGAGAGATGGTCTACTCCGCACTGGCTGATAAAGAAATGTTGGCCCATAAATTACAAAACTCCTTGGACAATACCTCTGCTCAATTACATTTGGAGAAAGCCTCTTCTCTGGCCAAGTGTAATAGTATAAAATCTTTAGAAGAGATCATCATTGAACTGGGACATGATCCCAAAGATGCTAAAGGCATAAAGGCAATAATGAAGAATAAAGAAGAGGATATTGCTGTCCTGAGGAAACAGTTGAAACTACCTCCTTCCATGCATCCACAAACTGCAGAAGTTGTACAACAGAAATATGAAGAGGAGATGATGGACCTGCTCATGAAGCTTAATGAAAGATTGAATGATACAGAGCAAGCATTGGAAAAAGCGCTAAAGGAAAAGTAGGGAGAGTCGACCTCCCAGCCTCCCGAGGTAATCCCCATAGTCTCAACTGCAACCCCCTCCACACTTGGAACAACATTGGCTCCCAGTGTCCCAGTAGCCACAAAAGAGATAATCACAGGTACAACAACAACAACAATAGCACCAGTCAGAAATACTAATATGAGCACAGAAGAATTGATAAAAGCCATGGAAGAATTGAGACTCCAAGTGTCAGAATTGAAACAAGTACAGGAAAAATTGGCAAAAGTAGAAAAGAATTATGACAAATCCAAAATAAATGTTGCAAAGAAAATAAGGGAGTTTAAAACATTAGAGAATAAAGTGAGAACGTTAGAAAAGGATCTCACTCTCGATAAACCTCTGACAGAAATCAAAGGAATTCTTTGGGCCAACATCAATCAATCCCTAAATAATGTTTGGCCATCTATCCAAGTTATTTATGAGCAGATTGACTTAATAAGAGCAGCCCAAGTGGAAATTCAAAAGACAAGAGCTTTGTTGGGACATATGCCTAAACAAGCCAACCAGTTTATACATTTTTTGAACACCAAGACCAGCGAACAACTGGAAGCACTGGAAATCACAGACAGGACAGGCACCATTCTGGAAATCAAGAGAGTTCTAACCAAGAGAACCCTGATGCAAAATTTGGAAAGGAGATGCCAGGATATGCAGGTAGAGATTAATTCTTTCACAGAAAAGTTCACAGTTTTGCAGAATAAAGGTCTACCAAGTCCTTTAGGAAGTAATGACCGGCTGATGAAACACATATATTGTGTACATAAATTGAATAAATATGTTGTTGATCAAGCTAGTTCATCAACAAGTGCTTCAGGAGTAAAAGCACTCCCCACAAGCCAAGTTCTCTATGACAGCTTGGAGAACTTATTCTACATTGAGCATGAGGTAAAGCATCTTTTCACCATCTAGCCTAATTTTTTCAGATATACACAGACTAATGAAACTTTAAGGAAACTTCAGAAACATAAATTGCCAGAACAGAAATGGTGGGAAGATATGTTAGAAATTTTGTAAAGTTACCTTTGGTAAAAGGTAAATTTTGGGCTATTTACCAACTAAGATAAACAAAGATGAATAAAGGTGAACAGTGGTCAAAACATGTCAAAGAGTATCAGTCAAATAGGGTACCCAGCACGAAGTTACAACAACAAGCCAAATAAAAAGGGCTTGCCTCCAGCACACCTAGCACAAACAGGAACAGCACATCATCTGTTTGCTTTTTTCCCATCTTCGAGACTAGTTGTCTCTATTTTCTTGTAAAAATGATTTGTCATCACTAGAATATATCTCACTCTGTTATGAGATATTTTGTATAAATACTCCCTCAATTGGAGTATTAGGGGTGGATTCATATACATTGTTGTAACACTAATTTTTTGGAATAAAGTGTTGATTGGATCAAATTTTCGCATGGCTTGCTGGACAAAGAATTAATGCAAAGGACTTTTCACAGATTTTTTGAAGCAAACACTGTATCAATAAGTCCTCTATATCTCTTGTTTTAAAGTTTTCTCTTTTCATTATATCATCTTTGTTTCACATCTAAATGATAAATAAAAAAGAGTAATTCAGAATTTTCTTTATTTGCACTCTGTCTTCAAAGGTTATCATTTTCTATGTTTTCTGCTAAATTAGGATAAATAGTGAAATCTTAATTGCTCTTTATCAGTAATCATCCAAGTTCCCTCCTAAAATAGGTTGAAGGATGATTGCTCTTCACCCATTTTGAAACCCATTCCATCTATTCCAAGTCCTCATTTGTCCTCTGTTTGATCACCTTGCGCTGTGAAACCATCCTCTGTTAAGAAACTAAATCCAGTAAAGCCATCTTACTTGACTCGATTAGCACAATGGCCTAAACTAATCAGTCTTACCCCTTTGCTATTGAATCTCACCACCCAAACTCAAACAAACTCCTAAACTTCACAACTAGCCTAATATCTTTGAAAAACAAAGCTAAAACTTAAAGAGAGAGCCCTCTCTGGATGCAGTTTGGCTAGAATCTGTGTCTAAAAGATTGGTTTGTGGTTACCTCAGCCTCCTTTCCCTTTCTTACAACTTTTGGGAAACCCTGAGTGATAACATAGTGGCGACTCCGCTGAAGACCTGAATAATTTGTTTGTTACTATTGTCTACTTTCTAAACTATAGACAGAGCCTGAAGCTAGCCAGGTAGCCTTTGAAATGATTTTGCTTTACAATTGTAGAAGTAAATGAATGCTACTTCAGTCTATCTCCGGTCTAGCTTATATATTGGACATTTGGTTTCAAATAGTTGATCAGTTCCTCTTGCCAAATAAAGTCTTTGAGAAAGTTCAAAACCTATATCTAAAAGCTTCTTAAAGAAATTGTTAAAGTTGTATTGTCATACCTATTAGCGCTCAAATCTACCTTAGGCTGAAATAAGGTAAAACTAAAGGCTACATCAAACCACGCTCAGCCTCGTAGCTAGCCCTACGAGGACAGGAGAGGGCTCTCTCCGAGTCAATCTCGACAAAAGGTAATCAATGAGGTAGAGATGACTAAATTGATAACTAATTTTAGGCTAGGTATGAAGTACAAGGAGTTTGAAATTGATTTTTTGAAGTTTTTTTGAATTCAAGGGAAAGGTAATTTTGGGTGCGGGGATGAGGCACAGCTTTTGCAGAGGTCTACTTGGGGCAAGATAGGCGATTGTTTTGATGCATTTAAAGAGAATGAATGGATAGATCAGACTGGTGAGAGGTTAAGGAGAGCAAGAAACTTTCAAGGATTCTCCATAAACAGATGAAAACATGGAAAATCAAACAAACTTAAAGGCAGAGCATAGCAGATTATGGATTCTACCTTAACACTTCATTTGTTTAATTGCAGAAGATAAGAGAAGGAAAGCGATACACATAAAACAACTTACATATACTGAAGAAGCACACATCCACACATAATCCACATGAATCCAAATAGTGCTGCAAAACCCTGGTCTCTCCTTTGCAAAAATGCAATAAAATATGTAAATAAGTGTCAAGCTATCTCAAGAGTCAACTCTCAACTCTGAAAGTATTGAGAAATACATCATATAGACATCCCTAACCTTTCTTTCCTCTAGGGTTCGAGCTCATAATCTAGAGTTGGTTTCAACCAATCTAACCAAAGCCTACAATCTAGGCAGTCAATTAACTTGCCTCTATAAGTTAGGAACCAATTCATTCATTAAATTTTTGCTATTTTGTGAATGAATCATCTAGAATAGGTAAAAGTGAGTCTAAAATAACATAAGGTTTCATTAATTACATCAAGAGGAATGAAAAATCACATCACAAGTCAAAACTGGTCAAACTGCCTTCATTTCCTAAGCTGAGGATGAAAATTGTGCCAAAAAACCCTGTGTGCCGCGCGCCTGAGCCCTATGCGTCGCTCGCCTTTCCACCTATTTTTGGGGCACTTCCCGGCATCCAAATTGAGCTTAGGTTGGCTTGTTGGAAAGCCCGGGATGTCTACATTCCAACCCAAGTGGAATTTTCCAATTTGGTGTCCAGTTTACCCTCCAAAAGTGCATTCTCCCGGAAGTACTTCCTGCTGGTGCAAAAGGTGGTAGAAAGGTGATTTTCATGGTGTTTTTGAGCCTTTTGGTCACCCAGAACTTGATGAAATGCTTTGGCAATAGCTGAGCATGTATAATTTATCATGATAAATCCAAAACTACAAGCCATTTGTGATTTGGACCTCCCAATCTTATGGGTCGCGTGCGGCACGCTACGCGTTGAGCCAAAAAAACTGTTTTGCAAGCCAAAAATTTCAAAATGACAAAAATTTCTCCAAATTCTTTGAAATTTGGGCTGAAGGTGCCTCATCAAGTGACATGCTTAGCCAAAGAGGCTTCGGCCAAGATTCAAAGTCTATCCTCCCTTTTCGACATTTTAGTGCCCTCCCGGTGCATGCAACTCTGTTGTAGAGTCGTTGTCTTGGTCATATGATGTATTGGTGCCCGCCTCCATGGTATTGAAAGTCTATGCCAAGTGTATGTTTGATTTGTTGAAAATGAGGAATGAAGGCTTGATGTCTTTGTCTTCAAGTGCCAAATATGCCAAAGGGAAATGAGGAAGAATAGAACCTTGGTAACACACTGTTTTCAAACCCTACAACACTTTTTATATTGACAAAAGGAGGGCTTCAAACTTGGATATCCACGAAAAAATTTTCATGAACCCATTACATTTATCTTTCAAAATCCAAGCACAAGTGGTGGATGTGAGCCTACCTGCAAATTTGTAAGGAGAGGAGGCGATTTGATGCCTTTCCAAGCAAATTTCGGGCTTAATACCCAATGCACCGCGCACCTCACCCAATGGGCAACGTGCCTCTGATGCACCGTGCGTGTGTAATTTTGAACTATGTTTTTGTGCCTGATGCGCCGCGTGCCTCTGATGTGCTGCGTGCCTTACCCAATGCGTTGCGCGCACCCAGCTACATAGTGCATTTTGCAGGAGGCTTTTGGAGGCCTTCCCGATGTCGCAATCAGGCGCAGGATAGCTCGTTGGAAAGGTATTTGAGTCTACTTTCCAAACCAACTAGAATTGTTCAATTTGGATTTCATTTTCCTTGTCAAAAATCAAATCTCCCAAGACTGGTCAAAATGTGTTAAATGAGGCTGCCTCAAGGCAGAGTGTTGTTGCAGTCACCTTTTGAATGCCTTCCTCAACTCCAAATTGAGCTCATGATAGCACATTGGAAATCACGTTGTGTCTAGTTATCATTTGAATCATCAAAAAATTCATTGGGCCAACCATGCTAGGAGAAATCTGGATTTTCCCAAGGTCCCTTCAGAGGTGCATTTAATTCTCCTGAGGCAACGGTATTTTTGACATTTCTCTAAAACCATGATACCTGTGTAAAAAGTGAGGGCGGTGTTTCTTCTTTGGCATGTTTTGGACAAAAACCTCTCTCCATTTTCTAAAATTCATCTTTGATTGCTCTAAAACATCTTTTGAGTGAAACATATCCCGATGTGTGAAACAAGGGATTTTGTCGAAATGAAGCGAAATGAAGGGGATAAGGGGCTTCTAAATTCTTGGGGAAATTTTGGAAAATAGGGAGGGATGTTAGGAAGCAGGGGAAAGTGGAATCTCAGAGATCGAGTGATGGGAAGAGGTCCAAAAGGGCAAAACACAGGCCTAACTTAGAAAATTGCCAAGTTGTGGCAAGAAACTAGGGTTTGTGCAAAAATGAGGAATTTTGGGGACCTCAGTGATGGGAAGTGTTTAATAAGGTACATGAAGGATAGGGGAAGGTGTATGAACATCTGGATACAAGTTTTGCTAAATGATTTGAATTCAAGAGAAATTGCCTTCAAAACCCTAGAGAGGAAATGAACCTTGCTGGGCAATGAGGCATCACCAGTGTTAAGACCCATGGAACCTGACATGATGATAACACCTTCTGAATGATGAAGACTCGCTGAATGTGACATGACCGACATTTGGACAATTTTGAAAAGAGTGAAAACAAACCCTAGACCTAATGCCCAGTGACCAAATTTTGCTTGAAGACTCCCTGAAATGACAAAATTTGACCTTGACACTCTGAGACCACTTTGTAAGAGCATATTTGATCACTGGAGGAAGGATGGAAAGACTGACACTAACAATACCCATTTATAGAAAAAACTCAAAAAATATATCTAGAAACCTGGCTTCAGAGAGGATTCATTACACCATATCTAATCTTGATCCAAATCCACCACCTGTGTTTGAAAACCCTAATCTGATTCCTAGGATTCTTAGGAGGCAAGAGAGTCAAGACAGCTCTACTAGTTCTCGGCCTCTGTATAGATCAAGATCTTTTCCTATAAAGTGGGTTTACCTTGAGGATGAACCTATTGATGCGTGGTTTGAAACCCATTTGTTTGTTACCTTTTTGGAATCTGAGTTAGCCGACATAGTTCATGATCCCATATTTCTTGAAGATTTACAGCTTGAAGTTGTAACTTCATATCTTGACAGACATCTGCAGAACTCCATTCAATCAGAGCTTACCTCTGAAGGAACACCAAACCTTTCTGTGATCACTACTACTCCCCCAAGTCTATCATCAACACCTTAGACTTCCCAACCTCAAGCCACACCTTCTACCCCTCCATCTGCAACTCATATTCCCATTGTCATCCCTACCACACTAGTTGCCTCAACTATCCCTGTAGCCATGGAAAACAGGTATTCACCCCTACACTTACCTGCTAACCCAGGGGCTATGCCCCAAGATTATCAGAGCAAGATTACCCCATTTGATGGTACTGGCACTTACACAGCTCAACAACATACCAAGAAAATGACAAACTATTTTGAAATATATGAAGTTAATGCTGATGATGTTAGAATGAGGGTGTTTGTTCAAAGTTTGACTGAAGATGTTAGAACTTGGTTTAGAGCCCTTCCTGCAAACAGTATTAATGACTTACAAGCTCTTTATCAAACATTCTTAGATAGATGGGAAAAGAAGAAAGACCCTCTCCACATTTTATCAGAATGTGAAGGCCTGAAAAGAGGCACCCAAGAAACTGTCCAAGATTACTGTACCAGGTTTAATAATGTTTACCAGGCTATTCCTCAAAATCTTAGACCTCCTCCTAATTTTGGCATTAATCAAATTCCCTAATGGATTTGATGCTGATATGGAATATCAACTTAGGGAAAGAGCTCCCCGAACCTTAGAAGAAATGCAAAGTATAGCTGTCAGCGTTGAGGCCAACCTAATATCTAAACGAGCTAGAGCTAGAGCTAAAAGGAGGATAGTTTTCAAAGAGGAACCTTTTGGATTTGAACAAAAATTAGATGCTATTATCAAAGGAATGGATACGCTTGGTGGCAGAGTAGAAACCATTGAGAGAAAATCCCCTTGGGAGGGTCAAACAAGTAATACTGGTAGAAATCCAAATTTCAGGAAGAACCAAAATCCTAATACTGGAAAGACTGGACTTGACCAAAATATTAGGCCCCCATTCCAGGAAAATTATGCTGAAGCCTCAACTTCTGATGAACCAATTGAAGACACTCAAATTAATTTGATGGAACTTAAAAATGAACAACAAGTCTTCTTGACTCAAGAGGATTAGGAAGCTTACACACTTAAACAATTCCAAACTAAGTCAGGTGAATCTTTTGACTTTAGGGAGGGATATGATACAATTGTTTATGAAGTCCAAAAACAATACAATCTGAGGAGAAGAAGAATAGATGTTCCTGAAACCAACAAGCAGAAAGATACAAAACAATCCAACAAAGGTAAAAGTAATACCATCCCTGTACATATTCTTTCCATAAACAACCCTAATCCAACTAACCCAATAATTGAGGATATATCCGATAATCAACGAAAAAACAAACAATCTTCCACTTCTATTCCTCCCAAAGGAAACATAGAGGAACCTCCAGAATTTGATTTGGAAACAACTTCAGCTCATAACCCCACTCCTAAAAAGGAGAGAAACACAGAAAATACAACAGAAAAAAAGAATCCCCCTATCCGAAATGCAAGAACTCAAACTGAAAAA
>APFE031199663.1:6674-26674 GCA_000404065.3 Pinus taeda
GGATTTGAGAAGAGTCGGTTGGCTGACTTCTGCGCTGAGCTGGGCTGTGAAAACGGAATCTATGAGAGCTGGCACTACTTTCTCGGCTGAGTTTATGATGCATTTCACAGTCATCCATTGACTGTGTGGCTTGACTAAGTATGCCCAATAGCACTCCCAATTCAACCTGTTCAATGCCTGGATTGCTTTTCCCTTTTCCCGCGCCTTCTATTTCCATTCTGCCTCCATTCGTGACTTGTTTGGTAGGTATCCCGGGGTGGTTTCTGTGATTAAATTGGCTCTGTGTAAATTTTCATTTACACAGTCTATAAGAACACTCGCCTGTGTCGCCGCTGTCTCTGCTGCCTGTTCTGCTTGCCTGATTTGATCGTCCCATTTGTTAAAGAGCAATTCTTTATGGCTTTCGTTTATTCTGGGTGCATTTTCTCTCTTACCTTCCTCTCCATCCTGCCAAGCTAAGTACTCTGTCACTCGTCTGTCAACCTGGTCGTAGTCACTTCGCAAGTCTGTCACTTGATTGGTGAGTTTATCACTCAGCTCGTAATAGTGACTCCACTGTGATATTTTACGTCCCAACTTTTCCTCTTGCTGCAGAAGTTGCTCATTTAAGCCAGTAGACTCTGAAACAAATTCGGCAAGCTTGGGCTCGTCCTTGTGTATTTCTTGTAAAGCTTGCAACTGCTTTCCTTTTTCGTCTAGGCTTCTTTGATAGCTTATCTGCATCTGCTGAAAGTCCTCTTGTAGTTTCTCGAGTTGTTTGGACGCTTCAATACTAGCATTGGCTTGTTGCAGCTGTTGTTGTAGTAGCTGTCTTTGGTTTTCTTGTTCTCTCAACAGTTGCTGAACTTCTGACGCCTTGTCGATAGTCGCAGAAGCGTATGCTGCTGTGATCTGAGACAACTTCGTGAGATTTTCTGTCGGGTTGTTGTTAGGGTCTTTCCATAAGACGTCTAAATGTTCAGCGTCCTGTGACAGCGTATTCTCCATCTTTCTCTTCTTTCTTTGTCTCCTCACCACTGCTTTATGTTGGGGACTATAGAATACGTCCAGTGGGGGAATTTCCTCTACACTAAGTAGGAGCTCAGAAGGCGGAGCGATATGACTGTGCTCCGCTTCTGAGACACTACTGACCATGGTCGAAACCATTTCCTGTGTTACCTATGCATCGATCACAGGTGTTCTTGGGACTTGCCCTTCAAGGCTGATTAGCTCGTTGAAGTTTTCCCATTCTTTGTCGAGCTCTGTTGTGATGAGTGGCGATTTAATGATGGGAGGAGGGACATCTCTTGGTGGGGAGGCGATAATTTGCTGTTGCGACATTGCACTTGACTGAGCTGTATCTTTTGTTGTTTCTTCGCTTTTTCCTTGGTCGGTTGCAGACTTTTTAGAACGTTCAGGCGTTCCTTGGGCAACGTCAGATTTGGATTTGGAAGTACTGGAGTTTCCGCTGAGGCTGACACTGTGAGTAGGCTCTCTGGCGAGCAGTTGCAGCTTTTCTAGAGGAACACTGGCTAGCCTTCTTTCTCTGAATAACAAAAATCTTTGGAGGTCATCTGGGGATAACCTCGACCGGGCTTCTCGCAAAACTTCCTGGAATGAACTTTTACTTTGAAACAAATCATCAAATAAATCTTTCTTTCCAACGAACACTTTTATTCTGACACTTATAGTGAAATCATGGGCAACATTATTTAGGTCAAAAGGTCGAGCGGGGAATTTAAATAACTGTAGAGACGTCACATTCTCTACTTTGGCAAAAGCGTGTCCTACATCGAACAATGAGAAGGCCCCACAAGCTACAGGAAACTGAGGCCATATGGCCTTCTTCTTGTCTTTACGATCTTTGATCAGGCCACCTTCTGAGCAAGTCTGATAGGCAATTTCCCTAGCCAAAAGCTTGTCGGGGACATATAGAGGTAGGACATGTGGAGGTACAGTGCTCCCAAACACTCTAATATAAGTGAACCATTCTTCCCCGAACCATCTTGCGATGGGGATCATGTCTATTTGCGCTTCGGGTGAGCACCTCGGGGGTTCTTCACCATATATCATCCTATATAGGGGTAAGATGAGCCCGTGGCAAATCTGATAGAAGTGAGGGGCAAACTGGGAATCCCACAATACTTTGTGATAAACATGAATAGGTGACGGGTCCTGGGTAGTCCATTTCCAACCCATAGTTGGGAATTTAGATACATAGCAAATAGAATCCATAATATAAGAAGACAGATAAAAAGGAGGATAGACCCTTTGAGACAAGGATCTCTTAGACCGGTAATTCATAACAGGAGTGTATAGATTATCAGAAAATATTTTGGCCCAATCCACGAGATCGGCGTTTGTGGCAGCGTCTAGGAGTGGTAGCCATTCAGACGAAAATTTATTTATGTCTGGCATCCCAAACAGCCTGCAAAGCATGGCCACAACAAAACAATACGGAGAGTGAGGAACCAGTGCTGCTACATACCGTTTTTGTCCCTTTTTAGCGGCTCCTCTCTTCTGGTCCATTCTTTAGTGGTTTCTGCCAGGTTTGGGTTCTCTGCTGCAAATTTCTTGACAAATTGTGTATTGTAGGTCATCTGAGGCTCAGGAAGATGATACATAAGCTTTAAGTCTTGAACGGCGAACGATCCTATGAGCCCATGTCCTTGAACTTTGAATTGTCTTCCTTGTAACTCTGCATTGTCAAGTATCCATCTGATCATATCTGTATACGGAAAAATTTTGGGCCTAGCTGCTATTCGGTGGAGAAACGAACATGCCAGCTCTTCTAAGGATGCCTCGGAAGAGTTTTGTGATCCCGCGGCGCTATCAACCTTCATTACTTTAGGATTTTCCTCCTCCAGCAGCCTATACATGCCTTCCCATGTCGAAATTCCTACATCCCTGTTGCATGCAGTGTCTATGTACAAGGGCGCCATCTCCTTTGTCTTTTCCTTCGTCTCGGAGCCTTGGGCTTTATGTTTCTTTCCCATTTGCTCCTGCGTTCGGCTTTTGAATCTTCTTATCTCTTAGTTCCTATAGATTACGAGTGAAGTGGAAATGACTGATTGAGAAAGGTGATGGGAGAGTTTTAAATGCAACAGATATACCAAATATGTCACCTTACGTGAAATAATTCTTTAGAAAAGCACACGTTTTCATTTCATTAAATAACTGACAACTAATCCATTTACTATCATTAAAAGCGCATGATTTGGGGTCAGATTATGGTAAGTGGCTTTTCTTTGAATGGCGTGCCTGAAGGATTCGCGATTAAATGATTCATGATTTGCTTACGTTACATTGAAGATCGTGCCATCACAAGTCGCGCTAATCGCAAATCGCAGATTGCAAATTGCGCCATCGCGGCGATCACAACATCACAGGTAGCAACATCGCGGGTCACAGAAGTTTGATGCTTGTTAAGCATTGCCAGTTTATTTTTGCGATATGCGATCGGTGTTATCGCGGATCGGCAGATTTTGAGGTTTTTCCTTATGAACGTTACTTTACTGCGATGCGACCTTAGGCTTAACATGGGGGCTTTGCGCATACCAATATTTATGAGGGAATGAGGGCATTTCCTACCTTTTTGTAATGCAATTTTTTAAAGACCTTTACCTTATCGTAGACTTAGGTTAAAAATATTCGAAAGACCTCTTTAAGCTTACGATGGTAACCTTATTATGAAGAAGGGAAAAACTTGATTTTTCTCAAAATTAAACTAAGGGTCCCCATTCATTTAAGTAGTTTGGACAAACACTTAAATGAAAGGGGGGGTTGTTGCTGGCCACAACACTTCCTTCCTTCTAACATCCCTAAGAGTAGTGGGGGACTGAGTTTCAGGCCAATCCAATTGACTTGGAGCCTTTGGATGGATTGCTTATAAACGTATGTCCTGTTCAGTGCTTCTCTCATCCTTTGAGGAGAGTGGTACTCTCTGATCTTCAAATTGTATGGAAATGTATTCCATCTCCTTAGGCAAGCTTGCATGCTATCATCCCCTGATAATCTGAACATGTCCTCAAAATGTGTAATTTCTTGCTCTTGGGTAGTAGGATACCTTGGTGTATGTTGAGGATCATTTGCAATTAAATTATGTGTACTAATAAGTGCCACTGGATTGGACTGCTCAGCTCTAATCATAAGAGGCTCTATTTTTTCTCTTGCCAATACCTTATTCATGTCTGCAGCCCTTGCTTGCTCATGGTTCATCCATGATGCCAAAGACATCAACTGTAAATCCCATAGATTTGCATTAGGGTCCCATGCATTCATGTCTATCAAGTCCATGTTATGCAAAGAAAACTCATACGTCTTGGCCCTATCTTCCAATGTGCTTTGATCCCAAAGATCAATGAACTATCTATAATCTTGGAATGACATAGTGCCTCTTTGTGCAAGGGTCTTGGTTTGGAACTATAGCCATTGTTCCTTAAGGTATAATGCATAGGAATTAGCTAGCATCCTGCACTGGATTACTTCCAAAGAGAAACTGGCCATGGATTCCAATTGATTCTCTCTTTCTTATAGTTGTCCTTTCAACCATGTATTTTCTGCCTCTAACTAATTTCTCATGATGACTTCTCTGTCCCTCAAGCTACTTAGCTCTCTACCCATCTCTTTGAGCTTCTCTTCCATGTGACCAATGTCCTCCACTCCGTTGGACTTGGAAATCTACATCCATCTGTGAGTTTTGGCTCTCTCTTTCTCAAGCTCAAAGAATAATGGAATGGCGAATTTTTGTGGAATGACCCTACCCCCTCAATAAATCTGTAGTAGGATTCAAGGTTAGGTTGAGGACTAGGCTCCTTTAGCTCTGGGTCCTTTCTCTTTGGTTCTAGCTACTTGCTTCTTTCCTCATCCAATTTTTGAGTTTCCTGTAGGTTTAGCACAGTTTCCTGTAGGACAACCTCTGCTTCCTATAGGTCTTGTTGTGTATCCTATAGGATGCCTTTTCCTTTGGATGAGGTAGACCTGGTTACAAGATTTCTCACATAGGTGATAGGATACTTAGGGAAGGTTTGGGCTGAGGATCCTTCTTCTTGAGTTTTTATATGAGGAGCCATCTTCTTCTACTGTTTGTGTGAGTCCTCAATAGCAATGGGAACCTTTATTGGAGTTTCGGGTTTTCCCTGCCTTATCCTTGTGCTTTTCCTTGTTATGAAGTATAAGGGGGTCTGCCTCTTTCTTTTGCCTTTTTGTTTGATAGGGGTGCTAAGGGTGGTGAGGGCAGATGCTACCTCTCTCTCAGTTGCTTTTGGAGACACCCTAGGTGACTCCTTCTTGTCTTCTGCCTCCTCTTTTCCATTTCCCTTTTCCTCCATTTTTTCCCCTCTTCTTCTCCTTCTATATCCTCATCTTGTTTATGAGTCTCCTCCTTAACATGTTCCTCTTTTTACTCACTAATTTCCTTCTCTTTCTCCTCTTATTCCTCCTCATCTATCTCATCTTCATCCTTCTCTGCTTCTTCTCCATCTGTTTCAATTTCTCCCTCATCTTCTTCACTGACAATAGGACTAATTTCATATGTGAGGGCTTCAATATCCTCCTCTGTCTGCATGTCTCTAAAAATTGCCCATTAGATAGGAATTCTAAGGTTGTGGAGGCATCTTCTATGATGTTTCTAATTAACCCATGGTGGGCTAACTGTAGGTGGTTTCCCTCCTACACCTTTATGCTTGCATCTATCAGTGATTGTAGAAGGAAGTATGGTATGCTGAGCCTGTGGTGAGGAGGTGTTTCCGCTCCAAACCTCAACTTTTTCAAAAGCCTAAAGTGATACCCATAAACCACACTATACCTACCTTCACATGATATTTATTTAATAAAGTGGTAGCTTACCTCATTCCATGGGTATGGTAGGCTTGTTCTCCTTACTCCATTTTTGTCCTTAATGGGCTCTTCTCCTTCTAAAAAGAACTTCTTCTTGGCAATCTGGCTATCTCCCTTGTCTTCTTTTCTCCAAGGCACTCCTAGAGGAAGTGTAGTAATCCTTCTTATCAGTTCAGAGGTGAGATTTATGGAGAGGACTCTCACCACAATAGTGGCATGGGCTCTAGCCAATGGAATGAGGGAGAGAGCAAACTCTCGAGCCACTCCATCATCATACCCCCTTAATTTCTCAAAATATCCCATCCAGTTATTCCTCATGAAGGTTTATAGCATAGGAGGATGTTGGTGGATTCTCACAATGTTAATGGGCTGCCTTATATTAATCTCCCCTGTCATTTTGGCTGGTGAATTATGAGGAGCAGAGATGGTCGGTAGAGATTTTAATGCAGAAGAAAATGGGACTGAAATAATTGTGGAGTCAATTCCCTACACAACTGCTAAATTCACTCAAACTAGGAGATTGTTTTGAGCAATTCACTTGGAAAAATGGAATTAAATATATAGCCTACCTCCTCATGGTGTTTGTTGTGGCCAACCCCTGTTTATCCCCTTCTGAAACTACTCTCGACCAATCTTGTAGACTGTATCTATATCGTGTAGGATTCCTGTGCGATCCTGTAGGATTTAATGTGTAATCCTGTAGGAAGTCCTATGCAGGGGAAAGGTGGAATTTTCTCTTCTGTAGGTTTCCTGGGTACGAGAGCAACTTTTCTAGAGTGAACCTCGAGGAGATGAATGCATGAATGAATGGGGATCAACGATTATTTTCTCTTATGGTCGAGTTGAGTGAGGTGGTGTGCTAGAAGCAGAGGTATGTTTTCTATTTTTGGACTGTTGTTCCCCACTACCACCTCATCATTCCCTTCTCCTCATAATCAACTCCTAGTTCATGCCTCCGTAGACTTAACTGATTTTGTCCTTCTCCTCTCTTTTTTTGACTTCACTACTGCTACGCGTGGGAAGAACAACTGTTTTGTCTTCGTCGACTGAACAAAGGTGGCCAAGTTAACTGGCCACCTTTCGCTTATAAACCAACTCGCTCACAACCTTTACATTTTTTTGACTACATAATGCAAATAAGAGAGTGAAGTGAGATACTTACCTGTGGTGCTAATACCTTGCTGTAGTTTGTTGAAGACATGAGGTGCTTGTTGTGTGTTGGATGCATGTTATTTGTGCTTCCTTTTTTATTGCTCTCTGATGATTCCTTTGATGTGCAGGTACCTAGTGTTGAAGACGATGGTGCTGCTGCTACTCTGGAGCTCGTTTTGCCCTTGGATATTCATGCTCGAAGCTTATTGCTACTCATGATTTTTATTTTGTGGGATAGGCTGCTACAGGATGTCCCGTAGCTGCTTCTCCCTCAGAGCTTTTAATCATACACTTTGGTGGTATTTTGAAGATGTCGACATGGATAGAGAGGAGTTCTAGGAGTGTGAATAATGAGGAATACACTCAAGTGTTGTTCCCTTCCACCCTCTTGTTTCATTTTATTTTATTTATTATTATTATTATTATTATTATTATTATTTTTAAATCGTTATTTCTATGATAAATGCAGGGGTGATCAAGGTGGAGAGAGGTATGGTAATGAAGTGGTGTTATAGGGATGTTATTTTTTGACATGGAAGGTCATTTTCTTGCCCTAGGTTCACTTCCTGTAGGATTCCCGAGCCACGTTTTTAGGGGATCTTGTAGGTTTACAGGGGATCTTGTAGAAAACACAGTCCCCTTGTAAACTGAAGCAAAGGAGTGAAAAAAATGAAAGAAATGGTGGAGTGATGAATGATGATGGGTGGAAAAATAAAAGTGTGAGTAAAATAGGTCCCTTTTTTACTCTCCTTTGTTCTCCGATCATCCTCTTGCTAACCTGCAAACATAAAATTTTCATGATTTTTCTCTTTTTTTTCTCCCTTTTTTTAATTTTATTTTTTTTAATTTTTATTTTTTTTGAAGACAACTAGTCTACCTCTAAGAGGTTTTCATTCTAGTTGTTTTCCTTGGGTGCCTCAAGAGAGGTTTTCACCCAGGGATCTTTTTACTTCCTTTTTTCTTTTTTTCTTTTTGACACCATTGGGCTGCCCCAAGAGGTTTTCAGCCCACTGGTGGGACTCAGGCACCTCATGGAGGTTTTCACTTGAGTCCTTATTTTCTTATTTTTTTTCTCAGTGATTTAATGAGGCAAGAGCTGAAACTTGCTCCACAACCACCACTGTTTTATTGATACCACCAATGAACTCTTGCTTTGACAATGCCTCTTGTAAAATTTTAGCATGTGCCCATTAACAAGTAAAGGAATTTCCTCTGCATCTATGGTCCTGATCTTCACTGAACCATTATCATGACATCTCTCTATAACATAAGGCCCCAACCATCTTGTCCTTAACTTGCCCTTAAAGTCTTTATATCTCGAATCATATAAAAAGGCCCAATCACCTTCTTGAAATTTCTTATCCTTGATGTTCTTATCATCATAGATCTTCCTTTGAAGTTGAGTTACCTCTATGTGTAGGACGACCTGCATTATGAATTCATCTAAACCATTCAACTGAAGCAATCTCCCTTGTTGTGCACTACTGAGATCTAGATTTAGTTGGGCTACCATCCTCAATGTGTTATACTCAAACTCAATGGGCAACAGGGCATTTTTCCCATAGACCAACTCATAGGGTGTGAATCTAGTGGTGGTATTCCAAGTGGTATTATAGGCACAGGTGGCCTCAACTAGTCTATCCTCCCAATAGTTCCTGTTGCTGCTAACCACTTTGGTCAAGATGCTCTCCAATGCTTTGTTGGTCACCTCCACTTGCCCATTAGCTTGTGGGTGATAGAGGAGGAGGTCCTATGCTTGATCTTGTGCTAGCTGAGCAAGTCTTCAATCATGTTGGAGGTGAACTGGTTGCCTTGATCAGTGACCAGTTCTCTGGGGTATCCAAATTTGTAAAATACATTCTCCCTTAAGAACTTAGCCACCTTCTCCTCTCTTGCTGCCTTAATTGCCTTGGTTTTAGCCCACTTAGTCAGATAGTTAGTGAACACAATTATATACTGCTTTTGCTTGGAAGGAGGGTCAATAGGTCCAATGAAGTCCATGCCCCCCTTGTCAAATGACTCAAAATTCACTTGAGGTTGCAGAGCATTTCATCTCTTAAAGTGGGCTTTCCCATCCTTCGGCACCGATCACACTAACTAGTATATATTTTCACATCCCGATGAAGAGTGGGCCAATAGTACCGAACTTGTAACACTTTTTAAATGCTGTCCTCTTTGCTGCAAATTGACCTCCACAAGGCCCATCATGACAGGTCAGAAGTATGTTAAAGACTTCCTCCTCCATGACACTTCTGCTCAGAAGTTGATCTGGGCCAATTTTGAAGAGGTTACTCCCAATCCAGGTGAAGGGGGCGCTCTTCCTCAAAATCTTGCTTTTGTCTTTGGAGGACATATTTGGTGGAAACTATGCAGATACCAAATAGTTTTCTATGTCAACAAGCCATGGAGAGAGAATTGAAATGGCGAATAAGTGCTCATTTAGTATCTGACACTCATTCCCTCTTCACATGCATGTAAAGTTAATCTGGAAAAAAAGTCTGCAACAAAATTTTCCTTGCCAGGCTTATCAACAATAGTTAGATCAAATTGCTATAATAAAAGTAACCATCTAATAATCTGGGCATTCACATTAGATTTATTCATTTAATATTTGATTGCAGCATGGTTACTATGTACAAATGTTTGATAGCATGTAATATAGTGCTTAAATTCGTTCAATGAATGCACGATAGCCAGGAGCTCCTTTTCGGTCACTGTGTAGTTCAGTTCAACCTTTGACAGATTCTTACTGATAAAGTAAATGGCATAAGTCAATTTCTCATCTATTTGGCCTAAGGCTACTCCTATGGCTTTGTGTGAGGCATCAGCTTGAATGTGAAAAGGAAGGGCCCAATTTGGGCCTCAGAGAATCAGTGCAGTGGTTAACTTGTCCTTTAGGGTGTCTAGGGCCTCTTGAAAGCTTTTTGACCATACAAACTCAGAGTCTTTGGCCAATAATCCCAATAAAGGAGAAGCCAACTTGTTGAAGTCTTTTATAAACCTTTAGTAGTATCCAGCTAACCCTAGGAAACTTTTGACATCTCTCTGCTTTTGTGGAGGTGGGACCCTTTTGATGATAGCTATTTTGTTTGGGTCCACCTATAGTCCTTGCTGAGATATTGAATGACCTAGCACGATCCTTGCAGTCATCAAGAATTCACATTTCTCAAGACTGAGAGATAGGTTCATCTCAACGCATTTGTGCAAATCCTCACCTAATTTGGACAAAGCCTCGTCGAAATCACCCCCATAAGGTGTGAAATCATCCATATAGATTTATATTGCATCATGGACTAACTCAGCAAAGATACTCAGGACTGCTCCCTAAAAAGTGGTAGGAGCATTGCATAGGCCAAAAGGAAGGAAAATATAGGAAAAAGTACCCCAAGGACAAGTGAAGGTGGTTTTATCCTGGTCTTCCGAGCTGATCTAGATTTGATTGTACATGCTGAATCCATCTAGGAAAGAGAAAAACTTTTTCCCTTCCAGACCATCTAGCACTTGGTCGATGAAAGGTAGAGGGAAATGGTCCTTCTTTGTGGCTTTGTTTAACTCACTATAATCGACACAAATCCTCCACTTACCATTTTTCTTTGGAACCAACACCAAGGGAGAGATCCACTCACTATATGAGATATCGTAAATGAATCCTGCATCTAGCAATTTTTGCAGTTCTTGTTTGACTATATATTTAAGAGCTGGATTCATCCTCCTTTGGGGTTGCTGGATTGGCTTGCAACCTTCCTTGATATAAATATGGTGAGTACACACCGAGGGGTGCACTCCCTTCATTTCTCAGTAACTCCAAGTGAAGGCATCTCGGTTTTCCTTTAGCATGTTGCACAAATTTTCTTCTTGGAGAACATAAAGAGATGGATGAATTTTCAAAGTTCTCTTGGGACCAAATTCTATGGTTTTGACATGGATAGGGTTGGAATAAGCTAAGAATAGATCCACTTGATGGTTGTTTTGGGTTTCCTTTACTACTTCATCTAAGGTCAATGTATTGGGGGTTGGACTTTGGAGTATGTGTTCGATCAAATCATCTTCATCCCGTTGTCCCCCTCCCATGGTTGTTTCTAAGGTATAAAGTTGTGTGGAATAAACTTCATCTTCCTCCTCCTCTTCCAGCCACAAAGGTAAGTCATGTTCTAGAGATGGATGAGCAGGAGGGTATAGGACTAACTTCTTGGACATATGCCCATTTTTGATGGTCATATTTCTAGCTCTGCAACTAATGTAAGCATCGACAGTGGCTAACCAGGGCCTCCCAAGGATGAGAGGGTAACTAGTAAGCTTAGCCTTAGGCTGGAGAACTATGAGATCTGCAGGGTATTCCAAAGAATCAATGGAGACCATCACATCCTCGACAATCCCCTTAGGGGTCACTGTGGAGCAGTCTACAAGTTGTAGAACTGTTGTGGTCTTCCTCAATGAACCTTGGAGGTTGAATTTGAGCATGGTGTCCTTGGTCATCACATTAATGGCAGCCCCAAGATCGATCAAAGTGTGTGGGACAATGGTGCCATTGATGTGCACATCTACTATAGGGCTTCTAGGGTCCAAATACTTTGGATAGATTACCTGCCCCAACATTAAGTCGGACAGTTGTCCAATGACATTAATGGTAGCGATGTCTCTTTTTCGCCTCCCTGGATGCTTAAAGCACTTCTCCTTAATCAACTTGTTGAAAATAGGTACATCCTTGATAGCTTGGAGAAGTGGAATTTTGACATATAGGTTTTTCAATTCTCCCAGAAGTTCAGTCTCTTTTGGGGTAGGCTAGGGTGGTTGGGTTAATCTCTGAGGAAAGGGTGGTGGATTTACTTTCAGCACTCATTCCTCTCTTTCTTCCTCAACCTCCCTAGGTGGAGGTAGAGGTTGGTTGTCTAGGAGTACTCTCACAGATCTCAGGTTGATTTCCTAAATCTCCACAACATAAGATGGATATGATGTCTCTCCACTGTATACTTGTTGTGATTGTCTATTCTTCAGGTTTGGATTTGGCTGGGCAGGCATCTCGGGTTGTCTAGGTGGAGAAGAGTGTCTAAGTTGTCGTTGGGCAGGTGGTGAAGGCAATAAAGCTAGGACGTTGTTGTATTGGGGCCTCCACCCCTGGGGTAGTGCATTCCACTGAGGTTGTGGCGGAGCATATGGTTGAAATGACTGGTTGGTTGGCTGGGAATGACACTGAGGTGCAAAGGACCAAGGAGGAGGTGTAGACCAGGAAAGTTGAGTAGGGGGTCCCCAAGAAGGTATGGATGTGGTCTGGTTGGGGTTGTAATGTGCATGGGATGACCCTTGCATGCCATGCTAGTATGGCCTAGGCCCATGAGGTCTCCTTTGGTTTATGTAGCAGAACTACTCAGTGACCCCTTCAGCTCCTTGATATACAACTTTGAGTCCAGGTAAAGAGGGGAACTTGTCTATGGAGTGGTTTTCTTCATAGATTGAGAAGATTTCAATAGAATTCAATGGACATTAGTTCCACGGATGCCTCCTGGTGCATCTAGGACAAAAAATGGCCAAGGCTCTCTCTGCTTCCTCCTTCTTTCTCTTAATTTGCATAGTGTTCACCTACATAGCAAGGGTTTGCAATATCTCACTTTTGAAATCCTCCAACATATTTCCAATTTCACCCTTGATGGATGAATTGGAAGAGGATGGACTGACCATAGGTTGAATACCCCTACCCTTTTTCTTGGCTGCGCTAGAATGGTTTCTAAAGAAAGTCTTGATATCCTCATAGGGTAACTGCTAGATATCCCCTCCTGCAAACAAGTGTAGGGTATCTAGAAGGTCTTCCCTTAGTCCTCTAAGCAGGACCAACTTCAATGAATCAGGGTCAAGTGTGCACCTAGCCCTGTTGTAGCTAAGCTAGAATCTTTCTTCATAATCCTCTAAGGATTGATCATTGCCTAAGGTCATCCCAAAAATTTCCTCTTTAGTGTCCTTAGACGTACAGTAGTCTTGATACTTGTTGTTGAAGGCTTGTTGCATTTAAGCCCAAGTTATAATGTTATATCCAGGTAAACTCATGAACCAGCACAAAGCTGCTTCCTTGAGAGTGGATGGAAATAGTTTCAACTTCTGCTCATCATTTTTATAGTCATAGGTTCAGCATATGACAACAAACTCAAATGAGAAAGTGTCTAGGTCTTCTGTGGTTAGGCCATGGAAATGAGGAAGGGCAGAAGGGCTTATATTTTTCATCTTAGTATCCACATTGGTCTCCTTTATGGGGAAGGCACCCTCAAATCTTTCTCTATTTCCCCTATCATTTTTGTTTTCAGCCATAGGTTCAGTAGGAATGGGTTCTCCTTCTTCTTCCCTTGTAGGTTCTTCAAATATGTCTGGTTGCTCACCTAAGGGTTCCTCCAATTCACAACTACCAAAGAAGAGGGATGGTTGGTTGTTGGAAGTAGTGGGGGTATTTGAAAAAAATTTCTCTAAGTTATCCCTATTCCTATGAGGCATGAAAAGAAATGTTCTTGTTTGGTTTTGTGATTTTTTCAAACTTTGAAAGTGATTGTAGAATTGAAATAGCAAACTGAATGAAAAATACTAACTGAATGAAAATATTAACTACTTGATTGAAATGTAAATTTCAGAATGGAAAGGAAAGAAAAGAATGTAGAATGAAAAGGAAGAAAACTAAATTAACTTTGCAGAAATGAAACTAAGAGAAAAATATTAGAAACAAGAAATAGAAGAAAGAAAGAAGTAATCACATAGTACTCAAACACCTCCCCGGCAACAACGCAAAAAAGTGATGAGCACTAGTATTGCAACAAGAATGCTACAACTCCTGGAGCTACCATCTTTACTTTATCAACCCATGCTTCGTACAAACTTGGAGGTGACAGTGCTATATAGACAAGTACAAGTGATGGTTATACCTTTTGTCACTATTCAGCTGGCGAGAGACCACTAGTGTTTTCAAGCCAGACTTGTATGGATTCAAAAGAAGCTTGATTGCTGAAGAAAGAAAGAGAGATCTACTCTAGGAGAAAGCTTATCCATTGAAAATAAGGAAAATGACTGAAATCCTATGCTAAAAACACACCTTTCTTTAACTAACTGCTGAGAAACTATGCTTTATAAAAGTGCCAAACCAACATGTATGAAATACTACTATCTAAAGCATGGAAGTTCCAGAGATCAAACATCACTACTGTGCATGTATAGGACTGAAGTAAATCTATTTTGTTATTTTTATTATTTTTCTAGAAAGTCAAGTGTAAACCCTAATCTCTTTTGGTGATGTGGCAGGTGGTTTAGCGATGGTGGTGGATGTTTGGGAGGTTTAGGAGATGATTGGAAGGTTTGGGAGGCCCTTGGGTGAGCTGGTGTGCCTTCCTAGAGGTTTTCCCTCAATTTGGCCTCAAACCAGGCCACTACAGGAAAACCTACAGGATGTACTAGAAACCTACAAGATTCCATTGTATTTCTACAAGATACAATCAAGAGAAAAATGATGGTTGCTGGAGGTGATGGAAGGCTTAGGGAATGTGGTGGATGGGTGGAATGGAGTGAGAAAATGTCTAGGATCACTTAGAACTCAATACCAAGATTAGGAGATGGTTGGATTCTCTCAACATGCTTGGAGGAATTTCTATGTAAAATGATGAGATTGGTGAAGATATTAGTGAAAGCAAGGGATGATTATGAATCGATGAAGTTGGGAGGTGGTTGCTTGATATGAGATCCCATTAGATTTATGAAGCACCTTCTCTACATCAAACATTTATAATTGCCACAAAGTCATGTAAAGAAGAAGAATTCTAACAAGCTAGAAAAGTAGAATTTAATGAACTAGCTGTCTACTTCATGCATGAAGAAAATTGCTAAACAAAATAGAAGCATGGATGAGATCTACTAAAAGACTGAAGATGGAAGTGATGGAAACTAAATCCTACACTTGCAAAAATGATCAAATGCTAGTTTAAGTACAGTAAACTCTAAATCTTATGAAGAAATGGAAATATTTATTTTTGGGGCTGCTTAAGGGTCTTTTCCTCAAATCATGATCCCTGAGGGAAGAGGTGAGGCCAAGATACCCACTGACAACTTTGTGGTACTCCTTTTATCTCTTCTACCCTGCTACTCAAGTAAAGCACAAATGGAAGCAAACTAATAAACAACTAATCAAATCCACAATACTTGCAATGAAATACTTCTAGAGACAATTTAACCATGAATCTATGAATCTAAGCTAAGCATACAAATACAAGAAGAGGAGCCTTTGTTGCTAGGTTTGGGCCCTAACCCAAGAGCTTCATCCCTCTGAGTCAAATCAGTGAGAAAAAGATCATTTTCATTATAAAAACAAAAAATTACATCAATGTCTTCCATAAGTCTGGAGCTCGAAAATAACTAGTTTTTTTGCAACAAAAATTCAAATCCTAATTGGGCTCTAGGCCTCTCTACTTATACAACTAAAGTCTCCAACGACTTCCTTAAATCTAGGGAAGCTCGGATCCCAAACTAGAGATGAATTAACTCTTTGTCTATCACTTTCTCGACTGCCTTTTGATCTTCATGACTTGGTTGCTTTCACTCCGAGCTGGTTTGATTAATGGAGGAATATTCGAGTGGGGGAGGAGTAAATGAGGAGGATTTACCTCCTACAATCTCTCTCCCTTGTCCCATTCGAGTTTCAAACCTTAGTCTTGCCAAAATTCCTTGATTTTTTATTCCAAACCTACATTTAATGCATATTAATCCAATAAGCATAATATCTCACTTTAACTCATCTCATTAAAAAAAATATAATCAAAACGTGTAATAAGTTGTGAGAAGAGTTGATTTTACTAAGCTAGGAGGTGAGTTAAGGCCCATATAATTACCCAATGATGAGGCTCATCAGAATCCAAGAAAAATATCGGCTGTCATAAATAAGATGACCCATGTGGAGTTTGGCCCTAGTTGCCAATTTTAACACTCCCTGTCAACTAGGGAGAACTCCATCTTCCAGTCAGTACTATCTATCCCATCAATGCACTGCTCTACACTACTATTCTCTACTCTGCTATGCTGAACTATGAAGAAGACGAAGAAGTGATCAAGAATTTATGATACCATTCTCTACTGACCCAAAGTCAGTCACAAATAAAAGAGAGTGTCTCATACCACTCTTACTAACCCGAAGTCAGTTCCAATCAAATGAGACTGTCTGATACCACTCTTACTGACTCGAAGTCAGTTCCAATCAAAAGATAGTGTCTGATACCACTTTGATTGACTCGAAGTCAATTCCAATTGATCCAAGATCAATAATAGTCATCCTAGCATAAGGAGTACACATGATGTGCCCATCGGTAGTACTATCGTCCCTATCTTCATTTACCTACTCATTAGCCAGATGAGAGGTACTTCCCATGAGTTGTAGACTACATGGGTAGGATGTCTTAGTAGGATAAAAATGAACCACTCATCCTTCCTATATGTCACCATGGGGTATCATAGGGGAATGCTGAACCACTCACCTTATACACAGTAAACCACTATGGGAAGGTTGAAACACTCACCCTATATACAAGAAACCACTAGGGGAAGGTTGAAACACTCACCCTATATACAACAAACCACTAGGGGAAGGTTGAACTACTCACCCTATGGTTTCTCATCACTCCAAGAAGTACCCCAAGCCCCTCGAAGCTCTCAGAGCTCAATGTCCATATCATACAGGACCCTCAAAAGAGGGTCTCTCCTTGACTCCAAGTCATTCTCGAAAGGCTAAGAGCCTGACCTTCCCCAGGGAATTTTTTAGAATATCGACGACCCTCTCATTTGTGCCAATGTGATGGAGATTTATTGCTCCTCGTTGTACAATATCCTAGATAAAGTGGTACCTCATATCTATGTGCCTAGAGCAATCATGGAATATGAGATTATTTGATAATCGGATCCCACTCTGGTTGTCGCAGAGGATCATCGTGGTATCCAATACATGTCCAAACAACTCACTGAAGAGCTTCCTCAACAAGACAGCTTGATAGGAGGCCATACTCACATCTATGTATTCAGCCTTAGTGGTGCTCAAGGCAATCAATTTTTGCTTCCTGCTCATTTAGGATATCGAAGAAGAACCCAAAGAAAAACAACACCCAGGAGTGCTCTTGCAATCCACCACACCGTCGGCCCAATCAGCATCAAAATAGCCATTCAGACTCACATCTTTGGTAGAGTATCTAAGTCCATGAGTGATTTTCCCCCAAAGATATCTCAGAATATTATTTGAATCAATCCAATTTATATGATGAGGCTCAACCATATATTGGCTCAACGTATTAAATACAAAACATATGTCCGGATGGGAGTTCACCACAAAAATCAGCGCTCCTATGAGTTGACCATACTTAGAAGCATTTCCCAATTCAGGTCGGGCAAAACTACCACATAACTTCTTGAATTTAAGTTCCATTGGGGTAGTCACAAGCTTGTAGTCCACCATTCCAAATCTTTCCAAAATATTCACAACATATTTTCCTTGAGATACAAAAATTTATCCTCACTTTTGCTAGACCTCCAACCCTACGAAGTAGTGCATCAGTCCTAGGTCCTCCATCTCAAATTCAATAGCCAACTCCCTCTTACAGTTTTGAATGACAGGGTCTGCACTTGTTAGAAAGAGTTCGTCCACCTAGAGTACCAGTATGATAGGTTTATCATTTTCAACCTTAAAATAAAGGTTCATGTTGGCTTCTCTTCTAGTGAATCTCAGCTTCATCAGATAGCTATCAATCCTCTCATACCAAGTCCGGGGTGCTTTCTTCAAGCCATAAAGAGCTTTCTTCAACCTAGGTACATGACATTCCTGGTCATGAACCTCAAACCCCTCGGTTTGTCCAACATAGATTTCCTCTTTGATCGAACCATGCAAGAAAGCGATCATGACATCCATCTGATGTAGGTTCCATCCTTAAGAGGAAATAAGGGCTATGATCGAGCAGATGGTGGTGTATCGGGAAACAGGTGAAAATATCTCATCGTAATCTACACCTTCCTTTTGAGAGAAGCTTCGAGAAACAAAGAGAGCCTTGAAATTTTCTACACTTCCATTAGCTCCATGCTGGATTTTGTAGAGCCATATCATGACGATCAAGTATCCTTGGTACCTGTTTGGATTTTTTCTCTCAAGGAAAGTCCCCCTTGATGCAATATGTCTCTTGGCATCTTCGAGAGTCTACCTAAGACATGAGGGTATCCTCTTGGAGGAGGAGGGATCTTGAGGAGGAGGATTGTTACACAGTAATTTGTCACTGCCTTCACTCCCAGTCCATCTATTGTGTCATGTGTCCAAGTCAAACATGATCATGTTGAACAAATGCTCTCTCATCATGAAAATTGACCCACTTTTCCTAAGTTATCTGCCTCATCATGACTATTGGATTAATAAACGCGCTGAAAGGCGCTTTTAAACAGTTCAGTCGCGCTGCCAGCACGAAAGTACATCAGATTCCCGCGATGGTCCGATTTTATGCCCCAGCACGAGGTTGCTTATTATCTTCAGCGATGATCTGACTAGCTACATTGCTCACTTGCGATGTCAGCACTGAATCTCAGTTATGTACCCGCGATGATCCAGATTGGGCGAATTTGTTCCAACAGTCGGCCTTCTGGATGACTCCAGATCTGGTTGTTGGCATAGGTTGTGTCGCCCTTCCCTCCCTGCCGTGGCTATTCCATCAATTGGGCTACCTTCCTTGGTGATAAGCTCTCTCTTCAACCTTTCATGGAGACTCCTTCTCCTATTTAAACACTCACTTTTGATATGATCAACTAATAGTGACTAGTTGGTAAATTCTTGGATTGAGCAGTGCTGTTAGTGCTTTTGATAGATAGCTGGTGTGAGTGTGATAAGTGTGAGAGTGTTGATAGCTTGGGGAAGGTTGTGAAGTGCCCTTGATTTCATGTCAAACTTATGAGTGAGAGAGAGACCTTTGTATGTTGGGAGATCCATCTTCAAAGAGTGAATGCTTGAAGAACATGCTAGCTGGATCCCTCTGAGAAGGCTTGTGACGTCAAGACTTTGGTTGTAATCTTACTCTTATTTTGTTATTAATGTAATCAATGATGTTTTCCCATGTCTTGTATGTAATGTACTTGATAGCTCATAAATTCTTAACTTTGTGAGTAAATAGTTCATTGTTGTTTCCAGTTACGTGCTTTGTTGTATTTCCTTTGCTTTGTTTCAGGTTGATCACTCGTTGAGAAGAAGGAAGCGAAAGCTGGAGCAGTGCAACAGAACTCCATTGACCACCGGTTGAGGTAGGCCTCCAACTTTAACTGTTTAAGGAAAGCTATTGTTGATCTGTCCTTATTTGTGACTAGACCCACTCTAGGGCTAGAGGGGTTGCCTCTATCCTTAGAGGGAACATTTTCCTGCATCACAAGGATCAATAGGATCCATAAGTTCATCAACATTCGACATCTAATCCTTTTCTTTAGCACCCTGATTTCCGGTGTCAGCTTCTTTGTCCTTTCTTGGGATAGGAAGGTTGTTGATCTTGCTAAGGGCCATATCTTTGTTAAAGGTGACATCATGAATTATCTCAAATTCCATTTGACCTGTTAGCGCTTGGAATTCACCTAGGCTGAGATAGACAAACTCTCAAGGCTACATCAAACCATTTCACCTCGTAGCTAGCCCTACGAGGTATGAGAAGGCTCTCTCGGGTCAGATTTCGTTAGATCTTTCAATATGATAAGTTGACCAATTAGGATCAAAGATATTAGGCTAGTAAATTGATAAGGGGGGTTGATCTAAAGATTTTTGGGTTTTTGGTGGCAATTGGAGGGAGTGCAATTCAGGGTGCGGGGATTGAGCACAGTTTTTGCAGGGGGATCTTTGGGGCAAGGTAGGAGTGAGCGCTGATGCTTTAATCTGAGATGGATGATCAGGGATGATAGAGAAGGAGCTAAAGAGGGCAAACAATCATTTGAATCCTCTCTAGATAGCAGAAAACATAAATTTTGAACAAACTAAAAAGCTGAGCATGTCAAAACATGTATTCAAACTTTACCAC